>APFE031086082.1:0-19539 GCA_000404065.3 Pinus taeda | reverse complement strand
TATGATTGCACATATATATAATAATTTTTAAATATTTTTAATATATATATTCGCGTTTCCCCGTTTCCTCAAATTTGGGGAGGTCGCGTTTCGTATCGCTTCCCGTTTCGGAAACTCGTTTCCGTTTCCCCGTTTCGTGCAACTTAGCAATAAACTAAGCTCTAGTACCATGTTGAGAAATCTAGGGCAACTTTAGTTAGGGTTTATTTCAAATGATTTCTCTATTCTTTGACAAGTTCTTGTGATATTACATTACTTCTTTATAATTATTATTGTGTTCTTTTCATCATCAAGACAAATGCCAAACAAGATCACAAAAACAATAAAGATAACACTAAAGATAGGCTCCAAGCCAGGGTAAAACCAATAGAGGGGAAAACCTAGAGAACTTCTTCTTATAGAATCTTTCTTCCAAGGAGACTTCCAAGACCTAAGACCCAAAAACAAACTCTCCAAAACCAGGTCAGCCAATGACAAAAAGATCTGCCCTTCAAATAATGTTTGCAATAATCTCCCGCACTTTCTTTGACTTGTAGAAACCTTTGATGCCACATAAAATTTGCTTGAGATGGATTCTTCAAGGAGAAATTCCAGGATAACAGAGTCCAACTTCCTTCCTTCTTAGTTGCCTTCATGTCCTTTTCTAGGACCTGTTGTCACCCAAATTGTATAGGCACCATGACAATGCTCAGGACGGGGGTTGTCACTTTGATCCCTGCCCACTCCGTTCTAGTTGTCTCCCAACAACAGGCTATGGTGGGTAGTCCCTATGGAATGAGATGAAGGAAAACAAGTTGGAAACCAACTTGTTTGGGAGACACGAATGAGTGGCCTAGTCACTTGGTTGAAATTAAGCAAGATTATTGATTAGATTAGATTAGATTTTCTATTATGAGACTAGTACCTTAATGGAATCACAAATTCTTGCTTTTTATAAATTGGAACCAAATGACTGGATGGACATCCGTTGCTTGAATGGTTGACTGAATTATATGATATGCAAATCCTAGGAACCTATGTGAGATGCAACGATCTTGGTAAATTTTAGTTAGATGCCTAGTCTAATTGTAACCTTCCCTTAACTATTTTGACGCTGGGCTCCAAGGTAAGGTTGTGGGAAGGAGACTAACAGGAAACAGACTAGGGCCTGATTAATGATACCTTTTGTTAGGCTCCTATCACCCGATGCCTCTGGCACTGTAGAGACTGTGGCTTTGACGACTGCAAGGTCACTGTGTTAACCACGGAAGAGTTGCCGAGGCCCCTCAAGCTAGATAAGGGTTGTTCTGTGTCTTTATCAACCTAGCTTATGCTCAAAGGTAAATTATTAATGCAATCTAAATCTAAGCATTGTCACCATGTTAACCACGGAAGAGTTGCCGAGGCCCCTCAAGCTAGATAAGGGTTGTCCTATGTCTCTATCAACCTAGCTTATGCTAGGAGGTAAATTATTGATGCAATCTAATTCTAAGCAATGTCACCATGTTAACCACCGAAGAGTTGCCGAGGCCCCTCAAGCTAGATAAGGGTTGTCCTATGTCTCTATCAACCTAGCTTATGCTAGGAGGTAAATTATTAATGCAATCTAAATCTAATATGTTTATGCAATAGGTTATGGGTGAGATTATCTTGAGTTAAGATTGCTTTAGTTATTTAAGTACTTATTGAGAATTTTTCTTAAGGCAAGAGTACTTAACAATGTTGTGATACAATCTTAAGCAAGATACATGTTAAGAGATACAAGTGTAAACTTCAACAATTTAGCTTTAAAACTTCAGCTTAGGGTTTCGGGTCAAATTTGGGGCGAAAGAGGCAAAAAATTGGAGAACAGGGCTAAGGGAGGCAAATGGGATAGGATGATAGATTGGGGTACAAGGATGAAGAATATGGATTTAAAGGCCAACACTATGCCTAATGAGGCTTGCGTTTGGGAAAAAGAGGGTAGGAAGGCTAGGGCAAGGCAAGTTCGGGCCTAGAAGTTCCGAAAAGGTTGAAACCCTTGCTCAAAAAATTTATGCTTCAGCTCCTTTGATTTTCTCCAAATTTTTTTGTGGGAAACCTGTAAAAATTTCCAAGAGACTAGATCTTACCCTCAAGGGCCTAGATCTAGCTCTTCTCCCACTTGGTTTCTCGATCTAATGTGCAAAAATGAAAATAGAAACATCCAAACCCCAATATATACAAAAATAAAACTAAATATACAAACACACAAATTTATTTACAAAATATACATGGGTTTTCAAATGGATTTTGAAAAAATAATTTTTATGATATTTTTTCGTTGAAAGAATGGCGAAAACGCTTTAGAAAAGTCAATGCTCACTATAGCCCAAGCGAAGATTCAATCCACCATATAAAAACTAGAGATCCAAACAAAGTAACCCTTGCCCACAGTCTGTGAACTTGGAGACCAAGGATTTAATATCTGCACACACTATGTATTATTTCAAAATAACAATATAAAGCACCACATAGGAAGAAGCCTGTAGTCAATACATACCATAAATCAGCGACAAGAACACTTCGAGTTGCACCCAAAAGTTTTTTATTATAGTAGAAAAAATAGTTCCTAGCGGGACAATAGTTCAGAAAATGCTTCAGCCACAATTCTAGCCAGAGATCAAGATGATTAGAGACTCAAATGACTCTAATTTATAGATAAATCCTCCAAATGGAAAAATAACGGCTAGTTTCTACGATCCTTGTCAAAATAATCTTGGCCATTGATAAATACTTCAAGATCTGTTAATCTTGGCCCTTGATTTCTTATTTTTGAAGAATTTCGAATTTATCATTTAATTCCATTTTAAGTAGCTCAAAATTAATTATTTAGAGCTAATTTCCTCAAAAAGTTGACTTTGACTTAACCACCAAAGTCCAAGGGTTCAAATTTTCTTGAAAAAGACAAGGTTCCCTTGGTGGAGGATCTTTAAAAAGTGATTTTTTCAAGACCCATGAATTTTTCCATTTGGAGAACTTATTTTCCTAAGACAATTTAACTTGAGTCTAATCAATTAATTAATTTTATGGCTTGGAATTTAATTTTATTTCGCCAAAAAAATTAATTAATTTACACGAGGGGATTAATTATTTTTCCAACCCTCTAATACATATTATTTTTCATTTATAAGACTGAAAGAGGGAATACACATTCATCTTAGACCCTCAAGACACAACCCATTTGCGACACAATATGATCTAGTAAACCAAGTGATTTGTAATAAAATAATTTAGCCAATTAACTCAAATTATTCCCAAACTACTTTTACATTAGACTCGACTAAAACACTAGGACTCACCTAACAATTCGACAATAAATTTCACCCTAGCTTTGGGGGTTTAAGCTGGAGGGAAAAATGTTAAAGCTCTTCTGATTAGCCATGTCGAAAAACACAGGTAATCTGTGCGGTTAAAAATCCTCCTAGGATGGAATTAATCATCAATTTATAGGTTTACCTAGGTTGTTACATAGACTCAAGGTTTACTAAGATCATTTACAATATATAACTTGCAGAATGGGATGAGTCATGACCGTGACATATGGACTGCTAATATGTGATCTGATCCTTGTTGAAAAAGTTGGTACTTCCGCTTCCCCGGAACTTTGACAATTTGACAATTTGAGTGCAACAAGACCCTCGCTCTTCATTTTAGCCATAGATAAGTCATGTCAAGTGTGTGTATCACAAGAGGTGGTCGAAGACTCCTTTATATAGGTTTCTTGAATGCTGGAAAGGACTCTTCTAGGCCGGCTTGAAAGGACTAGCCGACCTGGTCTTGGGGACTCTTTAGAGACTTTTTAGACATGAAATAATTTTCTTCTTTCTTGTTACATGTGCCCAATGGGTCTTTTACATCATGATTTTGACTTTGACTCAAGATAAATCCCCTAGAGCACTCAATGAGTGTTGGACCTAGGACCAAAGACCATGGGCATGAAACCCATGCTTCAAATAAATAGTTTCCTCTTTTATATAAAAATATTTTTTTTTGACAATTACAATAATGTTATAAATTATAATCCAAAATACAATTATGAAGACCGACATTAGTTACAAATTTGAACAATTAGTTGTAATTTCTTAAGTCCGTTCCTCTTCCCGGATAGAATTATGTTTTGTAACTTGTTTTAATCAATGCATGGAAATGACTGGTTGGAATTTTGATTTTTATGGGTTTAAATATTCCCAAAGATGATATCAAAGAAATATGTAATTACTCTACATGACAATGCATTAATACCACAAAATAAATTCAGGGTGGTCTTTAAAGTTGGTTGATGGGTCAAGTGTGTCTTGCATGGTGGGTGAAGGTGGGTACCTAACATATTCCCCACCAGGGTTCCTTTGCTGCCAGTGTCATGCTAGTGCTTCTAGATGCGTGCTAGTACACACAACAATGGGTGGGCCCAGGTGCAAGTCTTAGGGTCATTTTGTCGAAATACATTTCCCCAACTCGTGGTTGCTTAGCCAAATAGTGACTGAATTTAAGTGTGCTAATGGATTCCTCACAGGGGCACATCAGCTTCAATTGTGATAAGAGGAACTGTGTTTGAAAAAAATAGTTGGTTGATGAGATGCTTACGAACAGTAAGTGACAGTGTGTGATACTGGATGGCTTTCTTGTGCAAAGGAGAATATTGGTTTGAAACTTTGAACTATAAATGTTGTTCTGACAATTCTTTTTATGATTATGAAGGTGAAAAGACAGGACGTGTTATAGTCACTGATGCAATTGCTACTCCAATTGTTCAGACATCTACCTACACTTTCAAAAATACTGCCGAATTAATTGCATTCCAGGTATTTCCTTCATAAATTGCTTTCTTTTCTGGTGTATGCTGTTTCAATCATCTGTCACTTATTTTCTATCCCTTCCAAGGTATTTAATGACAGTGGTTAACAATCAGTGTCCTGCCTGTTGTCTGTTTACTATAGTTCATCTCATGTGCTCCCATCCTTGTAACTTCCTGCAAAGGCTAATTTTTGTATTTGCACCCCTGATATGAATAATATCATCTTTACAGCTTATGGGATCAAAAGATCATGTTTGACTCATTTCACTTATATTTTCTCTATTGTTGCATATCATTAGGAGGGCAGATACACAAGTTATGAATATGGACGCTATGGCAACCCTACCACACAGGTTGCCGAGGAAAAAATCAGGCAGGTTACTTCTTATTTGATATATTTGTTTGAAAGTTGTATTTACGTAACTGTTTAATGTGTTCCCAGATTCATTAAATGGTCATATAAAATATGTACAATACATCTTTTTAAAATTAACTAGCTAATATTTGCTTTGGTACAGTGCTCTTGAACGGGCTGAGACAACCTTATTACTGGCCTCAGGTATGTGTGCTACCACAACCATGATGCTGGCATTGATTCCGGCAGGGGGGCACATAATTACTACCACTGATTGCTATCGGCGAACCAGGCAGTTCATCCAAACAGTACTGCCAAAAATGGGAATCACAGTATGTGAATGCTTTTTCTTTCTCATGTTGCTACAAATCTGTTTGAAATTAACAAGTCAAGTTGTCATTTCACATCTCTAAAATCATTTCCCCCTTTATTGTTTACTATTCCCATGTTTATTGGTTCCTTATTCATGTATATATTGCTTGAACATTCAAGTGCTGTTAAAGATGTATTTCTTTTGGCACAATCACTGGAAAGTGTGGTAAGTATATCAGACATGGTTGTTGCTGGCAATATTTAAATTCCAAGTCAGAGCATGGTGTATGATTATTAACGTGGTTTGTTCAATACATAATATTAACTTAGTTTATTAGACGACTGGTAAAACATTGGAAAGGGGGTTAATTAGAACTTACGGGTATGAATGTATATATCTAATGAAAACAGTCTATTCTTGAATCAAAAAGCACTGAAAGTTTCAGTATCTATTTCAAAGTTTCATAATCCATTTCATTTTCCGTGGGATTCATTTCTTTCTCTAGTGGGCCCACTTCTATGACAGAACCTGGGCAGATCTTCACTGATCCGGATCCAATTCACAGATCCTACACACTGGGGTGGTGGATCTGGTAACACAGATTATAACTAAAAAATAAAGTTTCCATGGGCCCACATGTATTAGCCATCCATGAACTGCATAGGTTATAGCATTAGCTCAGATGTATCTGAGCCTAGGTATTCCCAACATTATTATCTTACAGCTCTTTGCTGGCTTACATTTTTGTTATGCATTTACGTCATTTTACCCTCTCAGCAGGTTTAGGTTTTGTACAAGTTACATTCCTTTCTGTTTTGAAATGCAGGCCACAGTGATTGACCCTGCTGACATCGATTCTCTTGAAATGGCTTTGGAGCAAAACAATGTAGGTTCTTAAGGTTGTCCAAATATTTCATTCTTCACACGCAGAAATGTTGGTGCTTTTTTGTTTTCCATTATCTTCATCTATGCCATTCACATTTTCAGCTAACTGCCAGTTTTACCCTGCAGGTTTCTCTGTTCTTCTCTGAGTCTCCCACAAACCCTTATCTTCGATGTATTGATATTGAGCTGGTCTCCAAGATTTGTCATAAAAAGGGTGTATTGGTTTGTATAGATTGTACTTTTGCAACGCCTGTTAACCAGAAAGCGTTAGCACTCGGTGCAGATATTGTATTGCATTCGGTAACTAAATATATTGCAGGTCATAATGATGTAAGTTTTTGAGGTTTGCTATGATCTAGAGCTATCATGTTCATTTTATTTTTATTTATTATGGAATGCCTCTTTCCAAGTCTCTGAACCTCAGTTTTGTTGCAGGTTCTTGCAGGCAGTTTGAGTGGTTCAAACAAGGTTATTGGCACAGTACGTGCTTTGCACAATGTCTTGGGAGGTGTATTAAGTCCAGTAAGTTATCGAATCCTCACTATGACAGTAAAATGAGAAAGACAGGTTGTTCTTTTCCCATATTGAAGAATATTGACAAAGTGATGTTAAAGAAATCAATGCAAAAAGCAAGCAATAGTTAGACACATAAAAATTCAAGTTAATTAAGTAGGAAGTATCTATAATGACAGCATGTTTTGATTCATTGTTCAGTGAATCTAGGGATAGAGTTATCTGCCTTTCTTCGGAAACAATCAAACTGGATAGATGTTTTACTTGAAGTGGAAAATTTTCATGCTATTTTTGGTTAGCTAATCTGAAAATTTAAGCAGAATGCAGCGTACTTGATTCTTCGTGGCATAAAGACCCTGCACCTTCGTGTACAGCAACAAAATTCAACAGCTTTAAGGATTGCCCACACTTTAGAGGCACATCCAAAGGTACGAGTAATCCTTGAAACTTTCACTGGTGAATGTAAGGATGGCAGTTCCTAAAGATGCATAACTTAGTATTAATAGGGCCAGGTTCAGTGTGAATGTTCACGTTTACCTTCTTTCCATCCCTCTCCTTCCCATAAAAGCTCAATGAAGCTCAATGTATGAGTATGTTCCCATAAATATTATTTTGGCTTGCATGGAGAGGGTTTCACAACAAACTAGTGTTGGTTTCAGCTGTTGTTTAAACTTTAATGTAGGGCCAGCCTGACATGCTTTATTTTATTTACATGCTTGTCTTTCCAATGAGATTGGCATTTTTATTCTTTGGAATATATCATCTTTTTGATATTTCCATTATTACTGGATTGTATGGGGGACATATAATAATCTAATGAAAGAAGAAAAACACAAAGCGGTGGATATTAGAAAATCTGTTTGTTGCAAGTGTTGAGATCTGTTCAACTCGAATCTTCTTTATGCAGGAAAGTGACATGGCTCACATTTAATGAATTCTTGTTTAGATGGTTAGTCGCTAAGATTTTATTGGGCAATCATTACTTTTTAAAGTTTTTGAAAGCTGCAGATGCTCTATAGATGAAACCAGTTGCCAGAGATTTTGCTTATTATCATTCATTGTTGCTAACTGTTTCTTTTGGAACTGTACTATTTTTGGTGCATTGTATTAAAACTTCACCAGTATTGTTGTTTCATAATTTATTTCCTTTGGATAAAGGCCTATTTCTGATTGCATATGCAGAATTTCAGAGCATGCAGGCAATGCATTTGCATTTCCATTTCAATTTATTTTGATGGCTTCATCTTTTCTTTCAACACAATCATAGATAAAAGTACATTGCTATTTATACTTCATGAGTGTTGGGGAGGGGGCCTGTTAAATCTCTAATACCAGATATGATTTATTTACATCTCAACAAATATTTTATACCCAGAAATTATTTACTAAATAAAATCTGAAAACTGCTGGAAAATAAAATCACTGGTATTTTAACTTTCAGAAATTAAAGTTGCAGCAGAAATAAACTAGGAAAATCAATTACACTACAGCAGAACATTTTTCCCAAAACAATCTTCCATCACTTTATATTACTTGGGGAAATTAGGGCCTAGACCCACAGAAACTACAAAGAAAAAATACAACTGCTGGAAGCTGGAAATCATCCCCTCCAGGAAAATTGACCTCAAGGAATTTGGCCCTTCTGGAACTCAGCCCTCTTGAAGGTTTAGGCCCTGGAAAATCAGCCTTCTCTGCTAACTTGGCCCCCTCTTTCTCCCTTCATACAGCCCAAGTGCACTAGACCAAAATCGGCCCTTGGATAATTCAGTCTCCCTCCAGAAATCAGTCCTCTGCAGTGATTTGGCCTCTCTCTCCTAGACTTGGTCTCCCTAAAATTTGCTCCTGAAATTCCCTTGCTGCAATCCTTTTCCCTTCTGTTTAGTCCCGGAGTCTGTTGCTTCTTGAACAATCACTCTCTCAACAATAGCAATATAATGTGTTTTCATACGCCCCCATAGGCTCTCTTTGTATTTTCTCCATGGGCCAAATCCCAGATCTCCAAAGTGATTGAGGGTTAGGATAATTTTTAGCTTGTTTTGATCAATGGTGTAGATTAGATCTAAGTCACTTAATTAATTAATTATTCTTAGATAAACATTAACCCAAAGTCAACATTAATTAAATTAGTAATTAATGTATTTTTTCCCAAGTTAAAACTTAGGTAGGAGGTCATATTAGTTGCTCCTCTTAAACAACAACCTAAAGAGGACTTCTCTCCTGCATGCTAGACATAAGCCTAAGCAGAAGACCTTCCAAAGCTACAAAATCAACAGGGCCATGAGTTTTGCCCTCAAATTTGGGTTTTCACCCTTAAAAAATAAAAATCAATATTTTATGATATATTCAATAACATAATGTATATTTTATATAGCATAACACTAAATAAATATATCACAATACTATACACCACAGAATATAATAAAATTTATTGCCAATGGGGTCTTGGTTAGTTGTTAAAGATTAGACGTCTTATACCCTCAGGCCTCTGCCAAAGTTTGTAATCCCACAAAGGCACATTTTCACCCTTGTCGTTGTCTAGTCCAAGGTTACTTGGGAGCAGGAGCGAAAATGGGAGCGACATTTTCAGAAGCTCCCGGTTTGGGAGCGAATCTTGAACGTTTTATATAATATATATATATATATATATATATATATATATATATATATATATATATATATTTTTTTTTTTTTTTAATATTTTGATGCACATATGTCAACAAAAACATGTAGAATGATGAATTAGATATAAAAAACATAGATTGAACCATATAACAACAATCATCTAGAAGTTATAATCTACATCAACCATGTCCACAAGTTAGTAACATAGTAACACACAACATATTGAGTCTCATGATTCATCAATCTTAAAGTTTCAAGCTTTCAAAATTCAATATATAACATTTATCATCATTGATCATCGAAGTTGTACTTGTAAGGTAAGTGTAACCATTACAACAAATAATATCTAACATGAAATGAAATGTTATAAAATGAAATGAAAGGAAACAACCTTCAACTTTCATGACGCATCATATTCGTAATTCATTACTAATGAGTTATAATTGCCAACTTCAAACGTCAAACTTGAATTGTCATATATTGTTTAAAAAAATATCATAATAAATATGAAAGAGTCAACAGTTATAAAAACTACTAGAAACTAGAAATGACAAATTTCAACTAACCTTGAAATTCCTTGTGCACAGTGAGTTCCTTGTGCTCACTGTGCTGGGATTTTATCAAATTTCTGTTTATGTTGTTTACTATAGACACATGTTTTACAAGTGAAGTTATCAGATGTAAAATAAGGTAGCCTAACAACTAACCTATGCAACATCTCTAGACAGTCATAACCCAAATGCCCCATCCATTTAAGCAATATCTTTAACCTATGAATTATTTCAGATACATTTGCAGAATGACATTAGGGGAAGTTTGTATAGCCCATTATCCCTGTTGATTGAAATGACATCATCATTCCTATTTTTCACGAGACATTTTCCATCTTTGAATTGTACAATATGGTGGTTTAATGTAAAACTCCCACTTAGAAATTCTCCCAAAATGACGACTGTATTTTTCAGAATGTGGACAAATTTCCAGTGGAGTCTTTTTGTCAAATAGTTTGAAGAAATGCTACTGTAGGTGTAAATTTGTATAGTTTAATTCAAATGCATAGACAGTGACTATTGCAAGCCATAAGAAAGTTTCAAAGAGACTCTCGGCTGATATACAATGAACTCAAGAAAATATACAGTGCTGATATAAATATTAGGAACAATAAAATCTGAGCATAGGAAGTTTTATAAATCACTTAACAGGAATACACACACTGAGTAATAAGAACAAGGGAACCTGGCATGTTTTCTCCTGCAAAACAACTTTCTGAGTATCAGTTTTCTTCCAAGAGAACACAGCTATATATATCAGTCTTTATCAGTCATTTCCAGCAGTGTAGACTCCAGGATTTGGCTCAGCAACATGTATAAATTCATCCCCATCTACACCCAGCAAGTATAGTGGGCATGCATTCAGTGTGCTCCAGCTCTCATAAATTGGCCTCTGCTTGTGAAAATTTCATTCTATCACAACAACTGGGAATTATTTTTCTAACTGTTAATTTATTTAACAATTTATCTGTTGTCTGCTATGAAAAATATCAAATAATTCACTCTGATTTTTACAAATAAACTGTAGAAGAAAATAACGCTGGAAACTGAGAAAATCTATAGCACACATAAAAATATGACATCGTGAAATCTGAGTACAATCTATGGATGGCCAACTGGCAATCCAAACAAGAAGAAAATATGACCAAAATTATCTACAAGGGAATTGCCCTTCCTCCACAAGCAATCTTGGCACAACTCTACCTCAGAAAACTCGTCCTCCTGGACCCTCTGTGTCAAATTCTGTGCAGTGCTTGCACAAAACCTTGGACGTCTAGCTTGAGACTGCCTCTGATGAAGTCGTTCTGCTTGTCTCTACAGAGGAAACTGATTCTCCAGCTCTCTGGAAGACTTTCTTGGCCTTTGGAAGTTGAATTGAATTTTCCTCCAGCCAAATCAAATTGCTCTTCTGAAGCAACTGTGCAGTGCTCTGTGGTGCCTCACTGGGAACTTCTCGGCCTCTTGCTGCTGCCTCTTCGGATCTGGAAAACTATCAACTTCCTCCAGATCACTGCCGCTGCCCCTCACTGACTCTGCTGCCTCACTGAAGCTCAAACTCACTGGCAACTGACTGTTGCTACTCTGAAAAACCGAATTCTCCAAGTGTCACTGGTGTATTTTCCAAGTGCCCATCAACTTCTTCTATAATTCTTTGTTGGAGCACCAACAATCAAGATTAAAACTTAATCAAGGGCTAGGATCATTTTGCAGTCGATCTATGTGAGTTTCTAGCCTATTCTCACCTTGACTTAATTAATTATGATTAATTAACCTAAACTTAGGAAACATTAAAAAAAAGGGTTAATAATCTAATTAAGTCATTTCTAAGTGGAATTTCTAGAAACGATTTCTAGGTTTTGGAGATCTCATGCATTTTAGCCTCTCCACCAAATTTTGTGGCTAAAACACATCCGATGCTACAAAAACTAACACTTTCTCTTAGCAAGGATTGTGTTCTAGTGCTACACACCCTGCTACAACACTTTGTCTTTGTATCATCCTCTGTCACGTTGTTGATGTTTGACCACTGTTGCCCACCAACCACTGCGCAACTTTGATGCTGCATTTGTGCTCTTGCTGACACTATTGTACCGCTGCCAACTTTGCACATCTGCACTACAACTCTCTTTCATATATTACTGCTACAAATGCAACTACTGCAACTGAGAAGCATCCAAAATACTAAATCAACTGTGTTTAGTGTGATGCATCTGTCTCTTGAGTCCTGACTACTACTAGCATCTGCACTATCACTGAAGAATCTGTGTTGCTGCCAACTCTGCACTAAGCCACCTGCTTTGCTATCAACACTGCTCTGTGCTCCTCATCCTCTCACTACTACTAGTTTGCAACTATCACTCTGGTACTAACTGCATCAACTACCACTGGTCCATCCTGCGACTGAATATCGTGGGCCCTCGTAGCCAGGTAATGATCCACGAGGTGGACTCTTCAAGGACCTTTCCCACTCTCTATTGCTTTTTGGGCTACAACAACAAATCACCCCACCTCACTCTTGGAGGTATATCTGTGAACATAACAAACTCTTCCTCTAGCCTAGAGGAAAGATTGTATATTTTCGCGGATGCTGCGTGCTGGTCTTGCTTCTCCTACTTGGCTTTCTTTCTGAGAGGACATTAGGTACTGTAGTGGCCAAACTTGTGACACTTGAAGCACTTGACCTTTGATAGGTCTTTCTTCTTCTTCTTCTGCTCCCCCTACCCTTGATTGGGACCCTTAGATGCTAGGGCCATATTCTCCTCCTTAATACGTTTCAATCCACTGCTGCCACTGATGGAGCTCTTAAGCAAAGGTTGCCCTATTTCCTCTTGCTACAAATTGGCCCACATCTTATCCCATCTAGGTAGCGTGTATTTGCCCAATATAGTTTGGACGAAGGCTTGCCAATCCTTCGAAACACTGTTTAATGCCAACCGTACTAGCTATGAGGTGCTACCCCAACAACTGCAAGTTGATCTCGGACCTCCTGAATCTTGGCGAGGAAGGGATCTATGCCTTCTCCCTTCTGCATCTTGATGCATTTGAGCTTTTCTTCTAACAACTCTTTCCGCTGCTCAGAAGTACTCTAATATAGTGTGGAGAGAGCTTCCCAAATCTCTCTGGCTATACCTTTGTCGGCCATATGTGAGACTATATGATCTCAGACTCCATCCAAGATCACAACTGCTTTGCCCTCGCCATCTTCTTTCTGTATTCTTTGAGTTGATTTGCATCCGAGGGAACTGCCACCACATTATCTGTGTAGGCTTTCAGGCCATATTCATCTAGAAGGAAGAACATCTTATCCTTCCAGATGAACCAACTAGGGTGTCTAGTTTCAAAACCGAAGCTAGCTATGGTGGCTAGGGTTTCCCAAATCCTAAGCATCTTCTCCAAATCTCTCCAAGAGCTTTTTTTTTTCAAAATGCAAGTGAAAAAATGAGGAGAGACTCCTCACTTTTCTCTTTTTAAATTTGGTTCCACTTTTGCCACCATTTTTACCCTTTTAATTTTTTTATAAGGTCACTTTATAATATTTTCACTTCATAAAATTAAAGTGACTTTTCACTTGCCCCATTATTAAATTTTACCTGCCTTAACCTATGAGAAATGTTAGGTTAGCAGACTTTGTCATATGCTGCCTAAGTGGTCGGGGGCATTACATTTACAAATGAAATTTGATCCGTAGAAAGCAAATTCTTACCCATTGTTGGTACAGAGAACTGGACCAGTCAATCTTCTCTTACCATCATGAAAAATAACAGGGATGTGGCTGTTTCTAAACATGGGCAACACATTTTTGTTAACCAAGATCACTGGATTGCCACTTGATTCTTTAAGTATGAAAATGGCTTCCTGCATACAGTCATGTGCCTAATAGCTGCACTATTTATGCATGAAGAATCTTCACCATTAGAGGCAAGTAGGGCAGCAACATACACATGCTCTTCAATGTTTTCGGCAGGATTACTGGATTGCTCCTTGCCATATACTTCTGATATTTGTAGCATTTGACATTCTTTTTCTACTGTCCATTCTACTGCTGGCTCCTGTGCTCTTGACTTTGTTTGCATGGGTGCCTTGCTGTCATGTTTGATTGCATATGCTCCAAAAAAATCTCCTCTGCTGGTGCATGAGTTTCTTAATCCCTCTTTCTGCAGAAGCAATCCTTTGAAGTCATTGAAGATGGTCCACAGATGTCATTGTGTGCACAAACTGGTAATGAATGGACCAAAGTTGGAAGGTCCTTCTTGTGGCAAGCAGATGATGGTTGTCATTACAGTCTCTTTGCCCTCGACAATATCACCATCTCCTTCCAGTTGATATCAGAAGTCAATCAATCTTTGGAGATGCTCAACATCTAGATCACCTAGGCATATCTTTGAGACTTTAGTCACCCTAACTGATAGCTCAACTGGATGATTCGTGTACAGTGGACCCTCCTCACAGATTGGTCAAGGTGTCCCTAGCGTCCTTGGGAGTATTTGCTTTTAAATATTTATCTGTTTCGTGGGGATGAATGGAAAGTTGATGATTGCAAGGGCATTCTCTGGCGGGGATGAGAACAATGTTTGAGATCTTAAGGGCGTTATCACTTTCAGAGGCCAACTAGTATCCTCGAGACCATTGCGGAGGTGCCGAACTTCACATCAGTTCATTCACACCCAAAGCATCAGAGGGATTAGTTCTAGACGGTTCTTGAGCAGGGTGCCCCTCCCCACCAACCCTTGATGGACTCCTCCCCAACCCAGACAGAGCAGCCAAAGACTTATCCAGAGCTACTTTCCTTCGGCCTTTGATGCTAGCAGTGTCCCTCACTGCTACATCCCCCCAGGATCATGCAGCCAGACACCATGTTGGATTTAGATGACTCTGATAGCGAGGCTGCGCCACTATTGCCTCCCTTGTTGTCGGCTATTAGACTCGGCATTCTTGACATCCTTGACCTCCAACACTGGACTTATTCACTTAGTCTTCTACATCACTAGGGCCTTTGATCTGGTTATATACATGTTTATGAGGCTGTCCTATTGTTGTATCCTTCTTTACTTCATTTTATCCTAGATTTCGCTTTGGCATTTTCTAGGAGTTGCATTTGCACTCCCACATTGTACTTATACTAGATGTATCCTTTAGTCCCATTGACATACTTTTGTGGTCATTCGTTGGACATTAATAAAAAAAATCTTATCTTATCTACTTGGTAAAGGACCAAGTGGTAAGTAAATGACTACCGAGGTGCCTCTTTAGGTATGTTGAAGACTTACATTTTCTGTAAAGGTTTCCTCTGACCAGGTTTTCTGAATCAAGGAGTGTTCCAGGCACACTTTACCACAAACTTCTTTTGATATTCTTTCCCATTGTCTCATGAACTAGTAGTTTGCCCTCTAATAAGGCCAATAGTACTTAAGGATGCACTTTCAAGTTTATTTTGAATCCTAACATGCAATATACAATATTGATTTTCACCATGATTGCTTAGTAATCTCAGGATTTTGACAAACAAATTAGCACTTGCAGAAAATGTAGTTTACTGCAATTTGCTTTCTGTTTTGCAATATACAATATTGATTTTCAGCATGATTGCTTAGTAATCTCAGGATTCTGACAAACAAATTAGCACTCGCAGAAAATGTAGTTAACTGCAATTTGCTTTCTGTGTTGCAATATACAATATTGATTTTCAGCATGATTGCTTAGTAATCTCAGGATTCTGACAAACAAATCAGCACTTGCAGAAAATGTAGTTTACTGCAATTTGCTTTGTGTGTTGCTAGGTTTCTCGTGTCCATTATCCTGGCCTTGAAAGTCATCCAGAGCATCACATTGCCCAGCGACAAATGAGGGGATATGGTGGTGTGGTCAGTTTTGAGGTAAAATACTTTTTTCTGTCATGTTTGGATATAGGATGTAAATGCTCACTTGCTCTTTTGGAGGGCTTTCACTGATTATTGTTGATTATTGTCTGACAGATTGCTGGAGACTTGCAGGCTACGTCCCGTTTTATTGATTCTTTAAAAATTCCTTACATTGCCCCTTCTCTAGGAGGTTGTGAAAGCCTTGTTGAGCAGCCTACCATTATTTCCTACTGGTATGTTCATTTGCCTTAACAGTGAACACAATTGTTCTGCTTGAGATTGTTTGCACAACCATAATATGACATGGATTATCACGTTCTTTATGATAGTTATTCTGCTTTGTTCTGTTTTTCACTGATGGTGGATTATTTATCTGATTGGCTTGAAAAAATGTAATTCTCTGTTATGGCTGACACACATTTCCCAGTTTTCTTGAAAAGAAGCTGCCTAACCAGTCACATTTAAAGGTTGTCACCTTATAATGGGTTGTTTTCTTTAGATTGCTAATTTTGGTAAATTTATTGAACAGGGATCAGAGCTCTGAAGAAAGAGCTCGTCTTGGTATCAAGGACAACTTAGTTCGATTTAGCTGTGGAGTTGAAGCCTTCGACGACATAGAAAGTGATGTCTTACAGGCTTTGGAAGCTGTCTAATGTATTAGCAACTAAGCTGAACTGTTTTGGTGTGCTTTCAAGTCATATCAAACTTTTTGCTGTTGCATAGAGAGATATCATTGCTCGAAAACATTCTTCATTAAAGCACATGCCAAACTTTGTTGATCTTTGTTCAGCATGACAGGTTGTCTCGCAGGGGGTGTTAATTTTTTGATTATATTAGATTATTGTAGTTTATAAATATGACAAACAAATCTATCATGGAAAGATCACGATGTACTCTCTCTCTTTTTTTGGTTTTCTAGTGGGGGAGATTTAATTGTTCTATTTTACTCTACAGCTCAGAGATTATTTAGGCTTATTAGAGATTCTTTAAAAATGGATTAACATAGAGTACATATTTTAGCTTCTCCGAAAATCAAGCATAAAAGCTTTCGAGGGGGCTACCATTTGTGTTACACCCACATTCTCCCCGTACAGCATTAGTTTTGGCCGATGATCCATTTTGGCTGGTTTTTTAAAATAATTTTGGGCTTTTTTTGTGGCGGCCACAAAGTTTTAGCGGATTATTATTTTGGTCTACATTGTTAGGATTGAAATCACTTGAGAAAGATCCAATGATCTTATTGGCATTGGAGGGATTCAGTAATTTCCATTCACAAATTTTGTTGAAAAGTAGCGAGTGAAGGTCTTCTTTGACTTGTACCTTAGTCAAAGAGACCACAAGCAGTCCTGTCCTCAGCATGCACAAGTTCCCAAAAATTAGGACAAGTTCTTAAAAATTAGAATGAGTGCATGAAGCAGTTTAACTCTTGCGGTTAGTTGGAAGCTCAGTTGTTTGTCTCCTAGCATGAATTAGAAGTCTCAATGGTTATTTGTGGCTAGGATGAATTACATGAGTCAGTTAGAGTCAGTTAACTAGTCAATCACAAGACCAAGTTCCAAAAATACAATTGCTAGATTTAGCATGAGCGAAAAGCTTATAAGGAGGACGAAGGCACATAATTGATTCTTTATTTTGTGAGCACGAGTTGGTGAGACAAGACAATAGAGAGCACGATTTTGTGCAGGAGCTTGTGTGTGGGAAGGGCGTACTAAGGAGAAGCTTGTGCACAGATTGATAGAAGATACTTCCCTGGGATTTGCACTAGGATTTAGGATTTAATTGATAAATAATAGGAGCTCCCTATGCGCAAGGATTTAGGAAGCAGATCAGGGTTCTTGCAAAGTGTTTCAAGCTTAGGACAAGCAGAGGGAGAACAAGATTGTTTTTTGATTGAAACATTTGTATTGTAAAATATTTATTGCTCAAATTTCTATCAATAAAATTCTCAAACAAACAGAGGGTTTTCCCAGTTGGGTTCCCTATAAAATTCTGTGTTATTGGATTGTATAAATGTGTTTTTAATTTTGTTCTATTGCGCTGCAAAAGAGTAGAGAAATTCTGTCTTGGTGTTACAATTTAGTTTCAGAATTGTTCACTACAGCAGTGCAGAAGTTTCAAGGAAATTCTACAAATTTTAATCTCAAAATACAATTGTAGAGATTTGTCAGAGATTGAAGCAGTTGCTGCAATTAGCATATTATGAGAAAATACTGTAGCCAATTGTTCGAATATCCTCTTATTTGGGTCCAATATCCAAGGAAATTAGGTGTTGCTAATTACTTTAGCATATTTAATGTCATCTTGAATTTGCTGGTTGGGTGTTGGCGAAAATGCTGCGAATTTTTGGAGGTCTTGAGCTACTATCGAAGGTGGTAGTCTAAAATAGGTGTATATGTGTCTAAATTTTAAATAAGTGGCAGCAGGAGAATTAAGCTAATGTAAAACAATCTTTCGGGGTTCCTTCAGCTGGTAGGATGCTGACTACACCCTAGCAGAGTGTTTTTTCGATACTTACAATTGTCTGTTCATGTGTAAAGTAGTTGGGCTTGTTCAAAAGTCCAGGAAAAAGGGCATAATGAATGTTTTCTTGTTTTAGTTTTGGTGATGATTATGTTGGTTATAGTCTTTTTGTTTTTTGTTTTAATTTATGAGTAATCTTTATATTTCAAATGATATATATATATATATATATATTTTTTTTGGTACTATATATATATATATATTTGGTACTCGAAGGATTGTAAGGCATGTCAAATTCAGTAATTGAACTTGGGTGTAAGACAACATTTCTCCTAGCCACCTGACCTAAACCCACCCAATTAATATGTTGTCATTGTTTTTATTTACCTAGACCACCAATTTTTGACCTGAAGACGGGTGACTTCGGGTGTTTCTTATTTTATTGCAGTGACTGGTCATTCATTTTTATTTACATTTAAAGTCCAATTTTCGGCTCGGCCAGGACTCAAACTCCGAAACTCCCACGACATGTGCCTTTGGAGTTTGACCCAAGATAGTAATGATAGTAATAAAATGAGAATCAAAACTGGGTTAGTTGTAAATTCCTACTAGCCTACCCTTAAACCAGAGTCCAACCATCAAATTAAGTTGTCATTTTTCCTAGAACTTGCTTGGCTGGGTTTGGATAGCTTTTGAATTTATGTCCTCTGAAAAAACATAAAATAAAGGTTGCAGAGGGCTTAGCTAGCGAAGCAACAACAATCTCAATCAATCATCAAAGTATATCGTATGATTGAATATATAGAAACATGGATATTATTTAATAAAACAAATATAATAAAACAAAGTACATCGTATATTCATATCTATGATTGAATATATAGAAACATGGTTATTATTTAATAAAACAAATATAATAAAACAAAGTACATCGTATATTCATATATCGTATGATTGAATATATAGAAACATGGTTATTATTTAATAAAACAAATATTATAAAACAAAGTACATCGTATATTCATATATATGATTGAATATATAGAAACATGGTTATTATTTAATAAAACAAATATAATAAAACAAAGTACATCGTATATTCATATATATGATTGAATATATAGAAACATGGTTATTATTTAATAAAACAAATATAATAAAACAAAGTACATCGTATATTCATATAT
>APFE031086081.1:0-19903 GCA_000404065.3 Pinus taeda | reverse complement strand
TTTTGACCTAATGACCCAAGTCAAACCACTAACATTCTTGTTTTATTTAATTTATTATTATTTTTCAAAATAAGCTAAATTAGGTAAATAATATTAAAAGAATTCATTTGTTAATTTAGCTAATTTTATTTGTTTATTAATAGATGAATAATATATAATTTTTATTTATTATTTCTAGAAATTAGCTAAATCAGGTAAATTATATAATAAAAGAATCTTATTTGTTAATTTAACTAAATGTATTTGTTTATTAATAATATATAAATTATTTAATTATAATGGTCCATTAATAAAATATATCAAATTTCATTATAATAATTTATATTTATTAAATAATCTATATTTATTAAATATTTTATTAATCCAATATTATTAAGTACCCTAGTCAAACAAATAGTATTCTAGTTATATTAAAATACGTTATTCTTAGAATTTAGTTATATTAGGTACACTCTATAATTGAGGAATTTTTTGTTAATGTGCATTTTTATTAATAATTGTATATATATGAAAAGGACTAACTCAAACTAACTTAATACTTTAATAATAATAAATTTATTTATCACTTAAATCTAATGGTCATTTTTAAATTAGCTCCTCTCAAGATCTAATTGTATTTATTAAATAATCAATATTTATTTAGTAATCAATATATTCAAATTGACCATGTAATTAGGTAAATATATTATTACCTATGAGGGTTAAAATGATTTATTTATCAAATATATATGAAAGGGGCTAATAATTATTATTTCAATTCTCAAGGAATATTAGTAATCAAATATATATACATAACTAATTGAAATTATGAAAACGAAAATCTAATATAACTATTTCATGAATATTATTAATAATAATAAACCCAATAATAACATAAAAGAAATACACTAATTAGCCCCAAATTAATAATAACTCATACAACGAATAGGACTAAACCAAACTAATACTATAGGAGCAAGGGTTTAAAGGGGAAAAAACTCAGGAAAAAGGGGACCAACCACCGAAAACCAACCTTAATGAGAGGGAGAAAAGAAACCCTAGGACCTAACAAAAAAAGGGGATGGAGGGGGCTAGGAGGACAAGGCTGGGACCCAGCAATTACTAATCTTCCAGCCATCATCCCTATTAAGATTGTTCGTCCTCTTCTCAATCTCCAGGGCCTCTCTAAATTTGCGATGGTGAAACTGCGCAACTTTGGCAACGACTTGAGTCTCTTCTATACATATATGATGCATAGTCTTTCCGGCATGCTCAGCCAGGGCTGAGGACTTGGTCCTACCATGTCTTAAGTCAGCTGAATGCTCGCTAATCCTTTGATTGATAGAGCGACCCGTCTCACCAATATAAGGGGTCCCACAGGAACAGGGAATGACATAGATGCCCTTCATGTCTTTAGGGTCAATAGGGTCTTTCACAGACCCGAGGGAGCCACAGATATTATTGAGAGGTCTAAAAGTTGCGAGCACATCGTACCTCCTCAGAATTCTCGCAATCCTATCAGTGGTCCCTTGGATGTAAGGAAGATTCACACCCATGCTATGATCCTTAGGAACCCTTCGGATTGAAGGCTCCTTCTTGGCCTTGAGGAAGGCTTTTTGACCGAGGTGCCTATTGTAACCATTCTTCTCAAAGACATTTAGGGGATGATCCTTCTCCGTTCCCAGGCTTTCCTCATCAGAAATTCTAACAGCACGGGTGGCAAGCACGCTTAGAACCCCTAACTTCTGAGCGGGGAAATGATGCGAAGAAGCATGCAAGTATTGCTCAGTATGCGTCTTCTTTCTGAACACTCGATGAGAAAAGGAACCATCCACCTTCTTAGAGATGAGAACATCCAAGAACGGAAGACAACCATTATCTTCTTTTTCCATCGTGAATTTAATGGCAGCGGATTGGTTATTGAGATGACTGAAGAAGCGATCCAGCTCATCAGGACCATGAGACCAGACAACGCCAGTGTCATCAACGAATCTTTTCCAAAGCTTTGGTAAGAGACGAGAGGAGGCCAAAGCCTTAGATTCAAACTCCTCCATGAAGAGATTAGCGACGATAGGGGACAAGGGGGAGCCCATGGCAACTCCGCACGTCTGCTCATAGAATTCTCCCTCGAAGCTGAAAAAGGTGGAGGTAAGGCAAAGCTCAACTAACTTCGTCGTATAAGGGTCAGTCAACTTATTAATTACTTTCATGGCCTCATTGATAGGAATACAAGTATAAAGAGAGACCACGTCGAATAAATTATATATTATTAATAAACAAATACATTTAGTTAAATTAACAAATAAGATTCTTTTATTATATAATTTACCTGATTTAGCTAATTTCTAGGAATTTAAAAAAAAATTATATATTATTCATCTATTAATAAACAAATAAAATTAGCTAAATTAACAAATGAATTCTTTTAATATTATTTACCTAATTTAGCTTATTTCGAAAAATAATAATAAATTAAATAAAACAAGAATGTTAGTGGTTTGACTTGGGTCATTAGGTCAAAATTCCGTTGGCAATATAGCTGTTGGAGTCTCTGCACATCCTATTTAACAAGCGAAGCTGGATTGGTTATTCAACTTGTCCTAACGATGAACCACATTGGTTGGTTCGAAACGCGTCGACAAAAGATGGTTTATGTGATTTCGCCTAAAACTCTCTAAACAATAATAATAATAATTAATTTCTAAAATATATATATTTAGAATCTACACATTTATCTCCATAAATGTGTTACTGTGGCATCCACTGTGATATTTACCCATGTCGAAGGCTCTAAATAACTAGTCTCACTTTGTACAAATACAAATTGACCAACCACAATGTAGCTGTAACTGTTTTTCTTCATTGTAATAAAGAGTTTCTTTTGGTGTTTTTTTCTCATCATCCAAGTTTCTGAGATCTTGGGGCAAGAAGTTTCTGAGATCTTGGGGCTTGCCCCAAGATCTAGATTAGAGAACTTCCCATCTTTACATTTTACATTTTAAACTGGCCCTTAACGAGAAAAGTTAACCCTTGATATTCACAAATTATAATTTGTGAATTAATTACTTCAAAATAATATATTTAAACTGTTAGATTATTAAGCTAATGATGATGTATAAGATAAGATGTGGAGACCATAAACACTGGAATTAACACATTCTAACTAAAGAACCTCCAATAGCCGCCATCATTCCAATATCACAAATGCTTGGAATGTAAATAGGTGGAAGAAAGATAAGGCCAATAGGTAATTTTGATATTCATCCACATTTGAGAAGGAAAGATATATCAAACATTATTGGTATAATGTTAGTATTTCCACACATGTTTAATAGCATATTAAATTATATCAACCAATTCATTGTATACATGAAAACAATGAATCCATCCCATAAATTAAATAGTTATAAAATTTATAAAACTTGTGAGATTTAATATTTGAATGATGTACTCACATGAAAAATTATTGGTAATAAATATATGTTGATGTTTGAAATATAAACTCTATTAGTCCAATATGTAATATTTTTCAAATTCTTCGTGAGCGAAACCAAGAAAGATGGCAACATAATCTAGAATTTATAGTATTTATGTATTACTATATATATATAAACAAGAGGGGCTACAATGTAGCAAGTCCCTGCCTCTGCTACCTGGGTTAAACTAGTTATATACGAGGAACCAGTTCCAACTCAGCTTGGGAAAGCTGCAAGATGCAAGTAGCCCTGCAGCACTCAGCAAAACACAACCTGCTCTCCTATTCTATGTCTTTAGTGCTTGCAGACTGCTACGAATCCCGTATGCGTTGATTTGCATAATTCTGCGCGTAAGCCACAACGGTGTCGTCCCAAACCAAAGCCTCGATGCCCACTTGGGCTCTCTTGTCATTGTGAGGAGATAAGAATCGTTGCTGTACATCTTGGCCTTGCCCGACTAAGCAGTACAATGCCAGTTGCAGGAAATCGATATTTATAGCGTTGCTTCCACGACATGGAGGAAGATGCGATGAATGTATTTCAGTCAGCATCATTGAAATTTGTGAAAAATAACTCAATTCTAGAAGAACGCCAAGACTTGACTGACTTGGAGTCCAGTTAGGAAATCGGCGTGCCAAATATAAAGATGGTGTGACCTGCTTCCGCATGGCGTTTGATTTTGAGGAAAAAGTTGCTGCTTCTAAATGCGTAGGTGCAAAGTCTATGCTCTTTTGTCCCGTAGCTTGGCGCTTGATGCTTGATATGTTGGGCTAACTTGCAATGCTCGATTGACTTGGTCATTGGTAAACTTAGGTTGGGCTGACTTGCAATGCTCTATGGACTGCTGATGACTTGGGAGATTGGGTTTCTCAGCGCATTTAATTTTAAATAAAATAAACGATGACCCTGCAAATATGACATTGACCCTGACCCGATTTTAAATAAAATAAACAATGACCCTGCAAATATGACAATGACCCTGTAAATCTGAACCCGAGAGCCATGAAAATGCTTGTACAAACCAGATTTATTGCAAATATGACATTGACCTGACCCAATTTTAAATAAAATAAACAATGACCCTGCAAATATGACATTGACCCTGTAAATCTGAACCCGAGAGCCATGAAAATGCTTGTACAAACCAGATTTATTGCGAATCGTTGAAATATATGCCATTCCGGAAGAACGGGACATTGGTGGCTTCGTTCAAAATTGGAATTTTGACTAACTTACAAAACAAACACCACGAGATTGGACAATTATGATACCGTTTATCAACAAGATAAATTGTAAGAAATTTATGTTAAGACAACTCCGAATAAGATAAGCATAACATAAGATAAGATAGTGATGGTATTGAAACAAAGAATACAAGTGAATGGATGTATCAGGTAATGGTAAATAAGAGGATGGGACATGTGTCATACATGCAGGTGGGTCACACAAATGGCATTATGCATGGTGATCATGGCGACAAGTAAAATGGGGCCCGCAAAATGTGGAATGGTAAACTA
Source organism: Pinus taeda (assembly GCA_000404065.3). Taxonomy (NCBI): domain Eukaryota; kingdom Viridiplantae; phylum Streptophyta; class Pinopsida; order Pinales; family Pinaceae; genus Pinus; species Pinus taeda. The sequence goes on along the minus strand of APFE031086081.1, from coordinate 14,931 downwards.
ATGATCATGGCGACAAGTAAGGTTTCACCACCACACTGCACTTCGCATATTCACCACCACATGGAGCCGTTTCTATCCTGCGGCCATCGCAGATGACCAAATGAAAGTAAAGCTGTCCAGGGTTTCCACAGTTGCACCCGCCATCGCTGCTGCCAAGGTTCTCAGAGTATTATCAGGTATGGGTAGATATTCAGATCGAATTGGTTCGGAAGATCTCGGATGGTTGTGTCTGTGGACCCAGAGTTCAACAAACATATTCTGCAACACGAAGGCAGGCTGTTTCAATCCAACTATCCAAGACCTTTTCGAAATCTCATCGGCAAATTCGGTTTGCTTTCTATGCATGGAGATCTCCAGAAGAAGCTCCACGGAACGACCGTACGTTTCCTGAGGTTCGAGAAGCTGAGTGTGGACTTCATGGAGCGCATACAGAATGTTATGCAGACCACCTTCGCCCAATGGCAAGCCAAGAGGGAAATCCATCTTCAAGAGGAGTGCCATCAGGTAAGCACCATCGACAAAACCGATTCCAAAATATGAACAAGCATTCTTTAAATTTTAGAAAATCTATGCATTCTTGAAGCGCCATCAGGTAAGCACCATTGTTTTTTAAGCATCCTCTAACTTTCAGAAAATCTGTGCCTAGAAATTAATGGCCACCTGTTTCATTTTATTCAATATTCTATGTATGAAACTGTGCAAGGATTGTAATTAAAGTAGTAGCAAACCAAATGAATATTGTATTGTACCATGGCCAAAATCAATTTTAAGCTATCTAACTGTTGGAGTTCAATTGGAACTTGCTGATTGATCATGAAAACTATAGATTGGCTGCATCCCTACAAAATGGGCTCGTTGTCTCATTCCTTTGGTCAATGCAGAGAAGGTCAAGATAGAAGGTTACTGCAAAGAAGCCCCTGAAAATCTTGGACTGATGGAAAGTATACTTCTATTTGTGAGGTTAGATTCAATTTCACAGACTCCGGTTGTTAGACCTGCTTCATGCAGACAAGTACACACTTTTTAATTTCATTATTAGGAAAATGTAATAAAATATGCTGTGCACTGATTTATGCTATTAGCTAGACCTTCTGTTAGAGTAAAGTCGACTACTGCATGGTTGTTAATTTTATTGTCAAGAAAATGAATTTAATTATGCTTTGCATTGATTTATGCTAGACTTTCTGTTAGGAGTAAAGCTGGACTAACTTTTACTAAATTGCATCTTTTGGTAAAAAGCCTGGTAAAAAGCCTGGTTATTTTCTATTTTATAAAATATGTCGTTGCAGAAATATACCTGGTATGCAACATCCTTGGCATCCAATGTCGTCGGTTACTTCTTGCAGGGTGGAGTGGGCAGGAAGCCACCGCCGAGAGCTGAGAGCTATGGTGCAGGATGGAGCGCAAGGAGGATATGAATTAGCATAATGCGTTGCAGATGAAGCAGCAGCTGAGGGTGAAGGCGTTTTAAGGGAGGCTAAGTAAAGTCTCGCTTCCATGCAAATTGACACACACTGCTTCCATGCAAATTGACATGCCCCCTGTTTAATAAACCTAACCTACGCAATACCCCCATTTCTCCGTAATGTTAGCCAATTAACATTAAATGTTAGCCAACTAATGCTATCCCAAAGATAACATTACTTCAGGGAGGCGAAGCTGTACTAATTAACCAAGTGCTTTCCGAACATTTCCCTAAGTTTTCAGATCGTCTACCTCGTACTGAGGCCAAATAAGACGAACGTTGCTGTGATTGGTTAGACGCATCGGCAAACATATTTTATGCAATGGATTAATGGAAAATATCGCCAAACTTTGGTGTAAGGAAAAATGAACTTATCGATTCCTGTGTCAGACTAATGCAATCGTAAAAAACCGATTACTATAGTCCCTGCCAGGCCCGGAGGGCAGGGACTAATAATATGGTTACCATATTAACATGCACACTAAAAATAGACATCAGCAGAAATCACCAAAGAAAATATATTAAAATATCTATTATAATAAATATCAAATACATAAATACATAAAATATATCGTAATAATATCAAATACATAAATACATAAAATATATCGTAATTTATTATCATAATAGTTATAATCACATTAACCATACTTAAAAACATTAAAATATCTTTACCAGTGCATGTATTTAAGATAGAAACATAAAAAAGATACTACAATTAAAAATGTGAAGAAAAGAAATAAGAAAATAATATGAAAGATGTCAAGATGAAGAAAATGTCATTTATTGAGTGTATTCGAATTTTTTTTTTAAATATAATAAGGAAAACAACTAAAGTGATGGACTTATTTATACATATAGGTGACAAACATGACTCAAGAGGGAGAGAGGGCCCATTTCCATATTAGCACATTATCATATTTCAAAATAGTTTTCAAAATATCCACATCATGCATGATAAACACACTGTATCTCTCATATTCCCATATACACATGCATTGCATTGTGATCAATTATCAAGTGATTGAATTTTCCTTCCTCGTGCAACTTTAGAAGTGTGGTTTGAATTGAGATGTTCAAGATTAGGAATATGATTTTCAACATTAGGGTTGGCATAATTTGCTTGCCAAAGAGTAGGACTAACTTGATCAAGAAATTTGGGAATTAGATCAATAATTGGATGATCAATAGGATTAACAACAACACTTGAATTTGTAGTAGGACAAGGATCTATTACTGGAGTAAAAATAGACACAATATATTTAGGTTCAAAATTAGGGGGTGATGTTGCTGATGGGGAAGACTAAGCATGGATTCATGAAGAGTGAGGGTGATTAGACACTTGGCATGTAGGGATTGAATTGATTTGTCTCAAAACTTTTTTTTCTACATGAGAAGGATCAGGTAATGGATTACGCCCAACATTTAAACTATTATCCCAAGTATTAGATATAAGATTTTTCACAGGTATTTCATGAACATTAGGATGAGGTCGCAGTGGGGAAGAATGATTCTTTGAAAAAATGGAGGTTGAAAGGACACATTAACGGATCCTATAAACAAATGCTTAGTGTTTGCTAACTTATGAAACTCCTTTGAATTTGCATTAAAATAAACCAAAAAATGAATCTTCTTATTTTTACCATTTTATCACACACCATGAGACCTATTTCCTCTTCCTTAAGTCATTCTTCTTGATCAACGAGAGTGGAAACTCATGTCTGCAAAGGTGAGCTACACAATTGATCTGATAGTCACCCTATGAGTGACCCCAGTTAAAGATTATTAAATGAAGGTATTACAGACTCATATGTTGGTGTGTGTGTTTCTATGTTATTTAAGCAACGGATCAATTAGATTGCAAATACACAGACACTTGAAATGGAAAACAACAGAGAAATACATTAAGAAAAAAAAAGAACACAATAATTTAATAAGGAGTTCACCATATCCTCTAGGGCTACATCTCGGCTCCAGCTCTTAGTGGTGGCCTTCTTTTATTTTTGTGTCTTGAAGCAGAGAATTACAATGAAGGATCTCAATATGAGTCTCCTGAAACAGATTGGCTTGGCAGGCTGGTTCTTGGATTCCCCAAGCCACTGGAGTGCATAGACTCTTTTCCTTGCCAACTCTTTGACCTCTCTGGTCTGACAGATCCTCTCAGGGATGGCTTGAATCTCTCAAGCTCTCTAGTGCTCGACGCTGCCCTTGGTCAGCTCGGCCCTTTGCCTTCTTTCTGCTTTTTGCTTCATTGGTTCTTCTCTTCTGTCTTCGGTGTTTTGTCTCTCGATTCCCGACTCTCTCTGTGCCTTTTTTGTTCTTTGTTCATGGCTTAAAGCCATTCGAGCTCATGGCGGTTTGTTTCCTCTTTCACCTTCGTCGATATGCCTGCTTGCAGCTGCACTTGGAGTTCCCTATTCTCAGTGTCATCATCAGACTCAAAGGGATGGCCACTTGTCCTCCTACGAACTGCGCCAGCTTGCCTCTTCAGTTCGTTGCTTCAGTTACATTATGGAATGAGTCATTTGCCATCGTGGTGGTCAATTCGGACTTCAAATTCTTCTAAATTGCGGCTTATTCCCTTGCCAATTCCATCTTCTCCATCGGGTGCGATCTTAGCAGTTAGATCTAGAGCCCCCAGATCTGACGCCATTAGCTCGTCCCACACGGTTGACTAGCTCAATCGTTAGTGCACGATGAGTGGCAGTTTCCTCTCTCCTCATTTGCCACGCGTCAGGCGCTGAGTGGAATCACTCCTTTTCCTTCAAAACTACTTACCGCCCATGGACGCCCTTGATCAATACTGCTGGTTTTGGAGCGGGTCTCGCCTTTAGCTCTTAGCCTTTATCCCACGGCTTTCCCAGCTCTCATGCGACCAAGCGCTCGGGGCTTCTCCATTTTGAGGTTTTTCGCCCAACAATGCGCGATTAGTGCTAAGTGCACATCAAAAACTACCTTTGTTTCCTGATTCGGGCCTCCTAGGGGCTAATTTTGCCTCCTGCGCAGTATCCATGGGCCTCGATCAATGCGCTTTGGCTGAGGTCCTCGTCGTTCCATGCTAGCTGCCATTGCCACTGGTTTAGAGGTGTTCTTGATCGTTGTTTTAAATCGTTTGAAGTCTGTCTCGACCTAGTACAGCCATGGCTCTGTTAATAATTCTTTATGGATCCAATTCAGATCACGGCCTTCCCACTGAAAATCTTTTGGACCACCAAAAGTTGGTTTGCTTTCAAGCATTGACTAAGTGAGGGTACTGTTGTCTCACTTGCCCAATCTCAATCCACTTTGCACTGCTCGGCTTCGAAACTTTGAGTCCAATTCTGAGGTACTCAACATCTCCTCTATCCATCATCCTCACCTTCCTATCCAAGACTGTGTCTTCCTGCAATTCATTAAGATATTCAGGTAGTAGGTCATCAATAGAAGGCAATTGACTTTTCTCTTCAAGATCCTCAATCATTGAAGGTTCAAAAAATCTCAAGCAATCTGCATTTACAACTGAGTAGATGTGCATGTAAGTTGGTAGATCAAGGCGGAAAGAATTTTCACCAATCTTCTCAAGTATCCTAAAAGGTCCATACCTAATAGGCTTTAGCTTTTTACCTTCACCTTACATCCTATCCTTATTGATATACAGCCAGACCTGGTCACCAACTTGAAAACTATGCTCCATCTGATGCTTGTCATGCCTAGCCTTGTATTTGGCTTGGCTCTCTTCCAACTATTCCTGTACTGCCTGGTGGATCTCCTGGATCTGTTTAATGAACCTAGTTGCCTTGTCCACATCACTGTGTCCATCAAATATGGTATCTTTACCAAAGAAAAAATCCAAAGGAGACCTGGGTATGAAACCAAAACAGGTCTCACAAGGAGATCTCTGTGTAAAAGAATGTTTTGCTCTGTTGTAAGCATGCTGCACATAACACAAATGTTCATCCCAAAGCTTAGGATGTTTTCTACAATATCCTCTAAGTAACTGGATCAATGTCATGTTAACTACTTCTGTCTAGCCATCGGTTTATGGATGAAAAGTTGTGCTTTTCTTCAGTTGGGTGTCCATCAGCTCCCATAGACTTGACCAAAACTTCCCCACAAATTGGGTGTCTTGATCAGATACAATAGAAGTGGGTAATCCAAAATGAACCCATACATGTTCAAAGAATAGTTTTGCAGTTTGTTCAGCCGTAATCTGTTTATTACAAGGTATCAAAATACACATTTTGCTGAACCTATCCACTACCACATATAGATAATCATGACCTCTCCTAGATTTAGGCATTCCTTCAACAAAATCCATGGAAACACTTTCCCAAGGGTGAGAAGGAACTGGTAAAGGAGTGTACAAGCCTAGTTTTCTATTACTGGGCTTGCTCTTAGCACACATAGTACACCCTCTTACATATCTAGAAACTGTCTCATTCATTTTTGGCCAATAACAAAATCTTTGCAGCTGTGCAACTGTTTTACTTAATATCCCAAAGTGACCTAATATTAGAGAAGTGTGTGCTTCCCTAATTATCTTTACTCTCTCTATTTGTGGAATAGAGAGTTTCCCACAATGATACAAGAGTCGGTCCTTCACATGATAATCCAATTCTTCTACCTTTTTGCCTTGACTCAAAGTTGCATATACATATTTAAATTCTATAACTTGAGCATATTGTTTGATGTAGCTTTCATGTAGTACAAAATTATGCTTAAGTATAGTAGATGCATTTAAAATGGGTCTAGATAACATGTCTGCAACTTTGTTATGTATGCCCTTTTTATATCTGATGAGTAAATGAAATTGTTGTAGAAAACCCATCCATCTGTAGTGTCTTGATTGTTGCAACTTAGTTTGGGAGTGTAGACATTGAAGTGGTTCATGATCAATATGTATTATTGTATCTTTGCCCATTAAATGATGTTTCCACTTTTTCACACTCTGAACTAATGCATACAATTCTTTATCATATGTAGGATAGTTAACTACTGCAGGATTAAAAGTCTCAAAATGATAACATATGGGTTTACCATGTTGTGTCAACACTTCTCCCATGGCATAGTCACTGGCATTTGTTTGGATCTCAAACGGTCTTTGTAGATCAGCCAGTGCTAGTACAGGTGTTGTAATAATCTTTTCTTTCAAGCTATTGAAGGCTTTCTAATGTTTGTCTCCCCACTGAAACACCTTATTCAATCCTGTCAAAGCATGTAAGGGAGTTGCAATGGAGGAAAAGTTAGAAATGAACTTCCTCCAATATTGTGCTACTCCTAAGAAGCTTCTCACTTCTATAGCAGACTTGGGTTTAGGCCAATTTACAATGACTACCACTTTAGAGGGATCTATTTTCAATTCACCACCCCCTACTATATGACCCAAATAATTTAGAGATGATTTTACAAAATCACATTTTGAGAGTTTAACATAAATTTTTTCTCTTTTCAAAACATCTAATGTCTACTTAACATGCTTTAAGTGTTCTTCCCACGTTTTACTAAAAATCAGAATGTCATCCAGATACACAATAACAAAATCATCAAGAAAAAAGCCTGAGTACATCATTCATTAATCTCATGAAAGTAGCTGGGGCATTAGTCAAGCCAAAAGGCATAACCAACCACTCATACAATGCTTGCTTTGTTTTGAAAGCAGTCTTCCATGCATCTTGCTCTGCAACTCTGACCTGACGGTATCCACTGTGCAAATCTAGCTTGGTGAAATAAACAGCTTCCTTCAATTGATCTAAAAGATCATCTATGCGAGGAAAGGGATAACGATTTTTGATTGTTATCTTATTCAGTGCTCGGTAGTCAATGCACATGCTCCACGAGCCATCTTTCTTTCTCACCAAAATGATTGGTGACCCACATGGTGATGTGATAGGCCTGATGAACCCTTTCTCGAGAAACTCCTGCACCTACTTCTTGATTTCAGCATTCTCTAAGGAAGACAACCTATACATTCTAATGTTAGGAAATGGAACATCTTGCTGCAAAATAATATCATGTACTATTTCCTTTTTGGGTGGCAGACCTTTAGGTTCCTGAAATAGGACATCTTACTCTGAAACAATCTTTTCTATATCAGCTTGCTGCTGAGCATTACAACCCTTAAATACATTTCTTTTATCAAGTTTCTTTTCCTTTACAACCATTAGTAAGAATTGTTTGCATGAATCTATCATTCTTTTCATCTGCCCAGAATTTATGAGAGTATAATTATTCTTGAGCTTGTGATCTCTTACAAAGTATTTGATTCCATCTTTAACAAGTAGATACTTGTTCTCAGCTCTATAGAAAATGGATTTTTCTATCATACAAGTAAGGACTTCCTAAAACAATTCCACATATATCCAAAGGAATTATGTCTAACTCAAGCTCATCTACAAATGCTGACCCAAAAGAAAACTAGAGTTTGCACTGTCTAGTCACTTGTAGTTGTGCTTTGTCATTAAACCATCCTAATGGGTGTGGTTTCTTGTGAGGTGTGGTTGCTAATCCCAATTTCTTTACAATTGTTTCAAAAATCAAATTTACTCATGAGCCACTATCAAACAAAGTATCAATCTTTTGATGTTTGGAAATAACACGAATATGGAAAAGTTCATGTCTTTTTCTCTCATGTTCTTCATCAATAATAGTTTGAGAAGAATTACTAGTAGATGCTTTAGAATTCTTACCTTTTATACCTGTGGCTGCAATGATTGTTTCATCTCCTGAGTCTGACCCCAAATCTTTCTGAATAGCTGCAACAGTCTTCTTCTTCTTGCCCTCGGACTTCTTAGGTCTCAGCTCTAGATGCAGAATCCAACAGTGCTCATCATCATGCCCATCCTTTTTACAATGAGTGCATGAAGCTTTATCTTTCTGTGTAGTGTTATCCTTCCTTGCTTTCCACTTCTGCTTTCTTTTCTACTTGGTCTTTCTTGCAGTGGGTTGGGATGGTCCCCCAACTTCTAGATTTAGATTCTTTCCTCTAGCTTCTGGATGAATAGCTTGTACAGATACCTCATCTATACTAGTGGGATTAAACATGAGGATGTTATGCCTCATGTAGCTATGTATACCACCAATGCACTTGAAAAGAGTCTCTAGTGAGTCTAACGAGATCCCTAGAATCAATGATCTCTTTCTAAATTATTCAATGTACCCTTGCACACTTTTCCCTTTCAACTTTCGAAGAGTTTTCCAACTCATCATGTCTTGTTGCATGTAGGCCAATGGATAGAACTGCTTCTTGATTGCAGAAACAAAGTCACTCCAGACAGAGATAGTCTTCCCATGTCTTTTCATGTCAGCTTGGGTTCTGCCTTCCCACCAAACCAAGGCAGTGCCTCCTAGGCGTAGGCTTGCCAACTGAATTTTACTCTTGTCTAAGTCGATGTTTTTCACTCTGCAATACACATCAATTTGTATAATCCAATTGTCCAACTTTTCAACATTTAACTGTTCATCATATATAGGCAAGTCAAATTTAACATCTAGCTTGATCAAAGAAGCTTTCTTATTATGCAAAAGGATATTAGGAGGTGTGAGAAAGCTTTTATATTTCCCTTTTCCCTTTGAGTGGTCATGGGAATGAGACTCATCTTCTTCTTTATCTTGTTTAGAACCCGATGAATCTTCATCCTTATGCTTTCTAAAGTCCCTATACATTTCTTCTACCTTAAACTTTATGCTAGGAAACTCTCTATGAATTGAGGGTCTGGTCCCATAGAACCTTCCTCTGACATTGTCTTCCAAGGATAGACTCTCCCAATTTCAGGATTAGTTTCAACCAACTCTCCTTCTCCTAATTTGAGCTTTGATATAGTGAGCATTCAATAACTAAACCAACACAAGCTTGTCTAACCTTACAACCTAGAGTTCTAATACCACTTGATCTGATAGTCACCCTATGAGTGACCTTAGTTAAAGATTATTAAATGAATGTATTACAGACTCATATGTTGGTGTGTGTGTCTATGTTATTTAAGCAACAGATCGATCAGATTGCAAATACAAAGACACTTGAAATGGAAAACAGTAGAGAAACACAGTAAGCAAATACAAGAACACAAGAATTTTAATAAGGAGTTCACCCTGTCCTCCAGGGCTACATCTCCACTCCAGCTCTCAGTGGTGGCCTTATTTTATTTTTGTGTATTGAAGCAGAGAATTACAATGAAGGAGCTCAATATGAGTCTCCTGAAACAGATTGGCTTGGCAGGGTGGTTCTTGGATTCCCCAAGCCACGAGAGTGCACAGACTCTTTTCCTTGCTAGCTCTTTGACCTCTTTGGCCTGACAGATCCTCTCAAGGATGGCTTGAATCTCTCAAGCTCTTTGGTGCTCGACATTGGTCAGCTCAATCGTTTGCCTTCTTTCTGCTTTTTGCTTCATTGGTTCTTCTCTTCTTTGTCTTCTGTCTTCAGTGTTCCATCTGTCAGTTCTTGACTCTCTCTGTGTCTTTTCTATTCTTTGTTCATGGCTTAAAGGCTTTCGAGCTCATGGCGGTTCATTTCCTCTTCCACCTCCATCGATTTGTCTACTTGCAGTTGTGCTTGGAGTTCCCTGTTCTTAGCATCATCATCAGACTCACAGGGATGGCCACTTGTCCTCCTGCGAACTGCGCTAGCTGGCCTCGTCGGTTCGTTTCTTTAGTTACATTATGGAATGAGTCATTTTCCACTGTGGCGTTCAATTTGGACTTCAAATTCTTCTAAATCACAGCTTATTCCCTCACCAATTCCATCTTTTCCATCGGGCGTGATCTTAGCCATTAGATCTAGAGCCCCCAGATCCGACGCCATTCGCTCATCCCGCGCAGTTGACTAGCTCAACCATTACTGCACGATGAGCAGAGGTTTCCTCTCTCCTCATTTGCCACATGTCAAGCGCTAAGTGGAATTGCTCCTTTTCCTTCAAAAATGCTTACCACCCATGGACGGCCCCGATCAATACCGTTGGTTTTGGAGTGGGTCCCACCTTTAGCTCTTAGCCTTTATCCCATAGTTTTCCCGGCTCTCATGCGACCGAGTGCTCGGGGCTTCTCCATTTTGAGGTTTTTCGCCTAGCATGCTAATCACACATCAAAAACTGCCTCAGTTTCCCGATCCGAGCCTCCCAAGGGCTAATTTTGCCTCCCGTACAGTCTCCATGGGCCTCGGTCAGCGTGCTTTGGCCGAGGTCCTCGTCCTTCCACGCTGGCTGCCATTGCCACTAGTTTAGAGGTGTTCTTGATCGCTTTTTTAAATCGTTTGAAGTCTGTCCTGACCTGGTATAGCCATGGATCTGTCAATCATTCTTTATGGATACAATTCGGATCAACAATTAATCATAATATAGGAACAAAAACAAAAGTCGATATTATAATCATAAAAATGTTTCCCTTTACAATTTTTGTAGTAGCTTTGCATTAAAAATATTAATAAATTAATCCTGTTATAGGAAAGTGAAGGTGTAGTAAATAGTGGTCAGAAATAGAAAAAGAGTATGTGTGATGGAGGACAAAGTGTAATAAAGAGAGCCTCATCAAATTCATCGAATCATAACATTTTTCATGAGAAGTTTAAGACTGTGAAATTCGGAGGAAATAGAGAATATATCTTTAGGTATATACGATAGAATTTTTAGCACTAGAATTGCATAATTGGATATGTATAATGTTGTGCAATTTTGTTCTTAGGAAGAAACCAAAAGCTATAGGTTTTGGGAAAAGTAAATTCAGAGAATTCATGAGAAATTAGTAGAATATATGAAGGAAAAGCTAGAAAGAAAACTTGGTGAAATAAGAAGAAGCTATCATACATTGTAAAAAAGTAAGCAAACTCAGTGAAGTAGGTTAATGCCTACAAAATTGGTACCTACAAAATAGTTGAGGGGATTGGTGTCTCCTATGGGTTAGCTCCTAAAAAGAATCAAATGGGATTGGTACATCCAAAGCAACAAGGAGGATTGGTTTCTTCTATGGATTGGTGCCTACAAATTGATTTAATAGTAGTTTAGTTCCTACAAGATATTTCATATAAAGAGATTTTATGGTTTTCTCTCATAAGGGTTTCCATGTATATCTTGTGTTACTTGTTTAGTTTATGATATTGATGTTTTATGATTTTTTAATTGCATTAAATAGGTAAAAAAATTCTTTATATATATATATATTCAAACCCCCTCTCAGTGTAATCGTGGATCCAACAATATCATCTTAATCCACTTTGGAATTCCCCTTCCCACTTCGAGGTATTCTAGTTTATAATAATTAAATCGAAGGTACATTTTTTTAAGGTGAAAGAATCTTTTGAATTTTCGTCATGTGTCTGCAGTGAAATTAAGAATTTCAACGTATTGACACATGGAAAATTGTCATGATGTGTCTGAATTCAATTGTTGGAAGTGTCATCACCCTCACCATCCTTACTTGCCACCAAATCCAAACAACCACTAAACAAGTGGTGGCTTCTAGGCTCCCTCTTCATATTTACACCATTGGTTAAAACATTGACATAGTTTTGTTTTCATTTTCTTTAAGACAAGTTTGTAGTGATCTATTTACCTTTGAACCCTTTGCATGATAATACCTTCATACTTTACCACTATAATAATGGCAATAATAAGCCCTAATTATCTCAAAATATATACAAACAAGTATTGAAATAACATTTGCTTAGCTTCACCATGGTTTTAGAGGAATTTAATCGGTCACATGCATCTCATCATATAATGTTTCTACATTTAATGCCCAATACTCACTACTTATAAATCCACCACCAAATCTTCAGAAGTGAGGAATAATTGAAGACATGGTGCTAAATAAAACGAAAAAAAAAAATAAAATTTGCATCATTCCTTATTGATAAAAACCCTAGTTCTTTAGAGCATCGAATACAATTTTTTTTATAGGAAATGGAATCATAGGAGAGGGGTTCCCATAGCTACAAATTAGTGTTAGGAAACCAACAAATTTGATGGTTTTTTGATTTTAGCCCTAGTTAGATTTTTATGGCAAGTTGTAACTTGCTTCCTAAATCCATGTAGAGAAACATTGAGAATTTGGTCTATGGTTATAAAATCCAAATCAAGTATCACAATTGAGTTCCATAATATCCTTCAAGTGTTTTTCACCAAGGACCATGTGAGCATGTTACTCACAATCACTCTAGTTCGGGTTTTGTAAAATTGATCCCTTTATGGAAAAATTGCATTTTTCCTTACTAATAAAAACCTTAGCTCTTGAGATTTTTTAATAAAACAATTTCTATGAAATTGAATCGTGAGAGAATGGTGCCCCTAGTTGTAAATCATTGTTAGGAATGCAAATTAATTGATATATTTTCCATCTAAGTCAAAATCAATGTTTTAGGGTGAGCAACTTTTTTCTTGAACCCATTTAGGGACACATTGTGAATTTAGTGTGTGAAAATAAAATATAAAACCAAAATATATAATTGAGTTCTGTGAGCTCCTACAAGTGTGTTTGGCCAAGGTCCATGTGAGCATACTATCCACAATTGTATAAGTTCATTTAGAAAAGTCCTTGTTGAAGTCATAGACTTGTACTTGGTGGAACAACAATAAAGATATATAAAAGCTATAATGTTACAATGCTTCCCCCAATGACATTTTAAAGTGAAATTTGAAATTAAAGATATTATTTGGGTACTTATTACTAACCTAAGAATTCACTAACTATTTATTTTTTCTTTCATTCCCTTCCTCAGTATTGCACATGATATATTTGATGCTTTTCAAGTTAAACTTCTTCTTCCCAAATTCATACTAATTATAAACATGAATGAACTTGCTCGGTAGTGAAATTTCACAACACCTAGGACATGTCCCACCTAAACACATTTTTTGATAAAATGTACAACCCTATGGCCGTGTACACAAGATGTTATTAGTATTAAAGTTTCTAAATGATGTTAAATTAAATATAATTAACTATTCCTACATAAAGGTGTTATGCAATACATGAAAACATATATATGTGACATAATAATTACCGTATTTATTGAGGTATTGACAACAATATGTGGTGTGTGTTATAGTTATTTTTGTAACAATGCTAGTAAAAATTCCATTTAATATAAGTTAATAAAAGCAAAAATAATAACCACCGTTATGACACACTTATTCCAAACTAAAAGTTGGGCAAGACATCCTAGTGTGGGCATTCATTTGGTTTATTATGGCTAAGGAAATTTGCAAAGGCTTTGGAAAGACAAAATGACATTAATTTGCATTTTATTTATGAAAATAATGGAAATTAGGAGAAAAGGAAGGTGAAAGATCACAAGTTGAATGTGAAGAGGTAAATGAAGGAAAATAATAGAAAATGAAGAAAACAAAGGTCTCATTAATAAAAAGGTTTATGAGGATTAGTTGGTACCTTTTGTCAGTTTGGTTTTAGAGCTCTCTCTCTATTCTCTCTCTCTCTCTCTCACTCTTTGGCACTTAGAGTTTTCTTGGAGAACTTCATCATTGGATAAAGAAAGAAAAAGAAGGCAAGAGGAATCAAAGATCAACCAAGGAAGAGAAGGATCTAGCAGCTACAATAGGATTATTTGCAGGTATCGATTTGCATGTGTGATTTCCTTGCTAGATTTTCATGTATGGTTATGCATGTGTGTTCATGGTTCTCTTGTTGTCATGGGCATGTGTTTTTCCAGATATGATAGTGTTTTTAGCCTAGACTTTCCATTTATAGTCCCGGGATAGCCATGGTGTGGTGGGTTCTTTATTTGTGGTTGAGTTGGATTTCCAGATGGACTCGAAGCTCAGTGGGGTAGTCCCAAGATTATTCAAAAGGCATGGGAATCTCAAGATGGGATACACCATAAAGCCTGAATTTGAACACCTCAATTGAGCCTAGGAATCCCTTTACCGGTGAATGGTGGGATACACGGTGAATCTCAGCAGTGAGTACCCTTGATTGGGCCTAGGAATCCCAGGATGGGATACATGGTAAAACCCAGAGGGTGGAGACCTCGTAGGCCTATGAATCCCTTGACTAGTAATGGCGGGATACATGGTAAAGTCGAAAGGTTGGGACAGACAAATTCCTCACAATGTAGGTGGAGAGATCTGGTGATGATTATGATAAAGTCTAGTATTGGATGTTTATTGTTTATGACCTAGTGATACAGTGGGGATTGCAGTAAAGTCTGGTTCTATTATTGAGTGTGAGGAGGTGTAGCCTCAGGAAGCCTTGATTGATCTTGGTTATAATTCCCACACTCATGCTTGATATATGGCATGGGGGTGATTGGATGAAAGAAAGTTTTGGTTCAACAAATCTGTTGTAGATCTAACCCAAAGATATTAGGATAATAGAAATAACCCAAGAATAACAAGATAGAAATAGATAGAAATGCTTCTTTATTATCAAACCCTTAAGGTAGGGCAACACCATACATTCACTCCTTAAGGAAGGAGAATACTCCACAAGCCCATATGCTTGTTCATACAAGAATACTTCTCTTCATATCCCTCCATGTGGAG
>APFE031086079.1:96709-175258 GCA_000404065.3 Pinus taeda | reverse complement strand
CCATGCCATGGGTGTTTGCCATCAAGTACAACATCTGAAATCATACCAGAACCATAATGCCAACAATCTCCCCCTTTGGACTTGATGGCAACCTCAAAATCTTCAGCTTCATTTCGCGTATTTGGACGCGGTCCCTGCACGGCATACCTGCGGGTACGCACCTTCTGAACTGTTCTCCTGCGTACTTCTTTATTTTCATCAAAATGAGAGCCATGCCATGGGTGTTTGCCATCAAGTACAACATCTGAAATCATACCAGAACCATAATGCCAACACCTAGATCCTATATTGGGGTTTCATGCAACCTCATCACTGTCTCTAATGCTTCAACCTGGGTTGAGATCTTTTGTTGGGACAGTGCCGTCCTCAGATGTGGTTTCAAAGACGCCACAAACCACGCGCAGTGCTGCGCATCCGACAGTGTCATGTTCACCTCGCGGATTGTACTTTTCAATCTTTGCTCTAGATCCCACAGAGTTTCACCAGGCATCATTGCGATTTCCTTGAACCCAATGATTGACTGCATTTCTGATTTTGGCTGGCTAAATTCTTTTTTCAGTTTAGCCCGGATCTCCATTGTTCCTGCATTCGGGTGATCGGTTGAGTACTTAATATAGCATGTTAGCACTTGGTCCTGCAGTGCACTAACTAGGGTAGCATTTTTGATGTTATCATCCATAAATCCGTGCGCTTCCCATACTTCCATTACCACGAACAAAAAATGTTCTGGATATTCACTTCCTGCTCCTTTGAATACCGGTAACTAGATCGCGCTTGTCATGTTTACCCTCTGGTTTACGCGTTGGTGTATTAGGACCTATTATGAACTCGTACCGCTCCTGATCCAGTCAATCCTCAGACTCTTTCTCCATAGGGTTCCAGCATCCTGACATCAGACATCCCTCAGGTAGATCCCGGTCCTGGCAACAGAACCTTTTGTTGGCTTATTGGGCCCTGAGCCAGGTTCAGAAAAGTTATTTAGCAAAATAAATCCCGCAGCTACTGAACCTTTCGGCAACAGCCCGCGGAGCGCGGAATGAGGTCTCACCCGAGGTAGCAGGGGAGGGTGCTGAAACTAGGTTTCTACACCCTTGGGATGTCTTAATGTGGTTTGGATAGGTCGTGAACCATTTCGTGGCCTTGCGGCACTCAGTACTTCTATCTGGCTTCCGCGTAGATTCGCACAGATGCACTTTCTTACTAACCAAATTATTACAGCTCTGAGCTTTTTATTACAGTCTTTAAGCAAACATTTAAACTTAAAACCCCATGTCTGCAATTATAACAGACAATGCATAAATTCAAAACATAAGAAATAAACAGTTCCGCAAGAAAACACACAATGATTCACAAATTCTTATCTTTATTGATATTCTCTTTAATACAACCAAATCCGCCCTACGCTCTCAGCTGTAGGGGTCCGTGCATATAGCTGTGGACTCTACTAGGCCTTTGCGCACACAGCTGCAGAGCCTATATCTACCCACCAACACCCTTGACTCGAACTTATAGATGCAGAAACTACTGCCTTCACAAACCAATAGCACTAAGATCCATCCAAAACAAGAATTGCCTTCTACCATTAGAGCCTCGCTCTATTTATACATTCCCATGGTCCGCGGACCATGTGTAGGCTGACTTACTCCCTATTATTCTATATTATTTCTTGGGAGGACAACCCTTTGACTCAACCTATTACATTTTGCGCTCCGCATAATTCGGAGATTTACAATATTATTATCCTAACTTATAGGCTTTAAGCCCCAAAACTGTTACGCGGGACCTCCACTACCCGACACTTAGCCTGTAGTCGAGTTCTATATATAATTGAAATATGCATGTTATCTGGATTTCATGTGCCTTTGTACTATTTATATATACATTCTTTACTGTAGATTGATAAATATGTGTGTGCAAGTGTAAAGGACGAAGTTCCTATGTACTTCGCCTTAGACAAAGGTTGATTTGTGTTATAATGCAAATTCCAGCAACAAGCAAATGAGGGATCCATTGGATTTGAGAAGAGATCAACGGAGGAAAGTATTCAATCAAAATAGGAGTCAATTGAATAGAAGATCAGAAACCATCAGATTGGCCAGATCGACACATAATATCGAAGGAAGAGGAATGGCGGAGATTAAAACCACATGTCCAAAGAAGGATGGAGCGTCTTCAAAAATGGTAAATGGTATCTCACATGCCCTAAAGGTGGGAAGCGATATTTATATCATTCACATAATTAAGCCTAACGATCAACACGTAGCACGAGAAAACTACTTTTCTCACATGCTCGTGACTTGATAACGATCGTGCAAGGATCTGCGCGAGATTGCACGATAGCCGTTGGATCGAGCGGGGTCACATCGACGGTGGAGATTGTTTAGGTTAGTTGGCAAGTGAATGATGTGATAACCATCCTATGGAAGAAGATCCACAGTGATCGCGTGGGAACTTGCAAGCACATTACCTCGGTTAGCGGACTCGATAAACTCATTAAAAATAGTTTACGATTCAGAGTGATCGGATCGTTCGTTTAATGGGTAATTGGATGCATATCGCTTCTGTAAGTGTGTGCAGGTTAACATTTGATTTAGATGCGATAAGGTTTTATACAACGGAATTAAACCCTCGTTGAGTTCCAGCCATCAAGACCATTCGTTGATTAATTGGTCTGGTTTTGTTGTGGTTCTGTTGATATTAATGCTTCCGATGTATACGTGGGCCCATAACCCACAGGTCCACGTGAAAATTATGTAAAGATGCAGCTTTGCTGCATCCAAGTAGCTTTGTTGTCATCACACTTCCTCATAACCTTTCTTGCCAAAATATGCGTGGCCACCTTGACAACATGGTCATAGATACTCGAGATGGCATAGCCTCGTGGCTTCTTTACGAGCTTAAATTTCTCCTTCATGGCCTCCGCGAGGGGCTACTCACCACCTTTTTTGCCAAACATCATGGCCAAATTTTCCCCTGTGTAGGGAAATTGCATGATCCTATGGATCAATTTGTTGGTGATGGGTATTAGTCGCTCTAGCCACATACACCCATCGTGCACCAAGCATACCAACTTCTTGACGACCAATACTGTAATGGGGGTGCGATTCTAGTCCGACACCCATAGCACGTTGAGCAGACCTGCCTTGTCTACTCCCCTGAGCCACTTCCGCGGTTCTAATATAGTCATCCTGATGGTTGTGTCAACAACGCGGTGCATTAGCTTCTCTGGTGCTAAGTGTGGGAACTTCTCATGGTTAGCTAAGTCCCAACCTTCAAGTTTCAATGGAGGAATCCACCCCAATCGCGGTCCTTCAAAGACAATTTTGTCTAGTAGCAGAGGTGTGTGCAAGGCAACCTTGTTTTAGTCGATGTCCTTCGACACTTTGGTCTTGCCCTTGCGTGGAGGGACATGTTTTAGAAACTTAGTGATAGGGTCAGAAACCTCGACTTCAACTTCCTTCACTTCCATGCCCAACTCCTCATCATCCATCAGGATGTCCTTAATTTCTTCCTCCTTCAGCTCCAAGTTAATGACTTTTCCCTTTCCCTGTGCGGTGGGCTTGTCCTTCGGTGGGTTTCTTCTAGGAAATGTGTGCACTGGTATCACAACTTGCTTTCCCTTCTTATCCTTCACACTCTCCTTGGTTGGGGTCGGCTTCAGTCTAGGCATCCGTGGTGATTTTGGGACTTGAACTAATACCTCTGCAACCTCTGGAGTAGCTCCCTCTACCTCCCTAACAACCTTCGGCACAACCCCCTCGGCTGTCACTGCTTTGGCATCCATAGCTTTGGATCCTGGGATAAAATCATGGATGAAATTGTGGTTGGATTTTGGAAATCAATCAAACACTAGGAAATTAAGCAATGCTTTGAGGAATGCGTAGATTATCCATGTCTGAGAGGTCACCAACTCAATGTTCAAAATACCAAGTGTTTTTCGTTGGTTCTCCACCTATAATTTATAGGCCATTTTGAATTCAAATTTGACCGTTCACCGAACATTCGATTCAGTAATGCCGGATTGGCAGAAGATTTCTAAGGATCCTACCCATAAATTTTGTCTTAAATGCCAGTCACCCGCTCCATTTGGCCTTATTCCTATCGTCAAATAATGAACAATGACTTTAACGGTCACTTTCAATCTGACCTACGCGATTTCTCCCTAGGTAGCATAGCTCTCTTCGCACTGTTGCAAACCTTGTGACATTTCCTCATCCCCCACAATCCTCCAGTTGTGCAGTTCCCCAACCCGGGAAGTGTAGTTTATAGTCCCATGCCTCCTTTGAGCTGCCTAGAGCACTAAGACTATGCTACCTTCATATAGTCATCTGGTCGGATCACCGATGTATTGCTTCAATGGACTTCCATTCACCTTTCATGGGAAGGGATCTCCATTCAATTTAACTAACTGAACTGCTCCATCGTCAATAATATCCTTAATGACATAGGGCCATAACCAGTGCATTCTGAATTTCCTTGGAAATTTATCAAACTTGTTGTCACATAACAAAACTAGATCATTTACCTTAAAGGTGCGTGACTTAATGTGTCAATCATGCCATGCTTTTTCGTGATGCTTTTGGAGATGTTGGTGAAATCCAACTAGAAGTCTCTCTTCCTCAAGCTCAGCCAGCTGCGCAAGCCTCTCTTCTAGGGATCTGTGATCCGTCATACCCATAAGTACTGCTATGCACAGACTAGGCATAATGTATTCCATGGGCATCACTGCTTCAACACCATATACAAGCCTAAAGGGTGTCTGTCCAGTCAACTTTTTGCATATCTTCCGATAGGCCCATAGTACTACGAGTATGTGCAGGTCCCAATCACTTCGTTGAGCGTTGCAAACCTTGGTCAGCGTGTTTTCCAACACCTTATTGAATGATTCCACCATTCCATTAGCCTCTGGGTGATAAGGCCTACTTTTCTGGTGATATACCTGAAATTCCTCCGTCAGCGCGCTGATCATTTCGTTCAGAAAGTGCATACCATGATCACTCATCAAAATCTTTAGACACCCAAATCGCATCAGTACATAATCAAAGAGGAACTTCGCCGTAGTCACACGTGTGCAATCCTTCACAGGCTTTGCCTCCGCCCATCGAATCAAATACTCAATCATGGTGATAATGTACCGCGCTCCCATCTTCTTTCCTTGGGGATGAATGGGTCCCACAAAATCTATCCCCCATTTGCCAGTCCTTTGACACACATCACATGCCTTGCAGTAAGCTTTTGAATCCTGATGGAGGTTTGGCCACTACAACCCTCTGCGTAGAATCTTCTGTGCAGTCGCTATTCCTGCATAATGGCCTCCCGCGGCACCCACATGAGCGTCTGAGAGGATACTGATTCTTTCAAACTCTAGTATATATCATTGTAATACTTCATCAAACCCCATTTTGTACAGATGCCTGGTAATGATAGAAAAGTCTGTCGCACGTACCACTAACTCCTTTTTCTGCTGGATGGTATAACCTTCTGGGGTAGTTCCTAACGTTAGGAAGTGTATGATGTTCCGCGACGCGCACTGCAAATAGTTGTGCGTTAGGCAATCCCTCCTCTAGATTAGTAGGATCTTCCCCTGTATTGATGTGCGACAGATGGTCTGGTCCCGCGTTTAGTCATCCAATCTTCAAAGTAAGTTAAAAATCATATTCTTGAAATAATAACAACCACCTACAGATTCTCCCCCCCAACACAGGCTTATTGACTAGGTATTTCAACGCAGAATGATTCATATACATCTTAAAATGTCCACCCAGTAAATAGTGTCTAAACTTCTGGAGTGCATATACCATGGCTAACCCTTCGCGCTCGGTGGTGGAATACTTCTTCTGAGCCTTAGATAACCTCTTGCTTGTGAATGCTATAGGATGTTCTAATTCTCCTTCGTCGGCCTGTGTCAATACTGCTCCTAGTGCTATACATGATGCGTCTACATGTACATGAAACTCCTTCTTCCAATCTGAGAAGACTAAAATCGATGCGTTGACCATTTTTCCTTTTAATACATCCAAGCTTTTATGATAGTCCTCATTCCAATAGAACATGAAATCCCTTTTCAACAACTTCTCCATAGGCGCAGTGATCTGGGCATAACCCTTGATAAAATTCCTATAATACCTAGTATGTCCTAAGGTTGCGTGTAGCTATTTCACACTCCTCGGTGCCTCCAACTTGAGTATCACTGCAACCTTCGCGGGATCTACCATCAGACCCTGTCTACAAACCACATGACCTAGCAGACTCCCAAAAGGAACACAAAATATGCATTTCTTCAGATTGAGTGCAATCTGGTACCTTCAACAAGTATCTAGCATCAGGCACAAACTTTCCACATGGCGTTTTGCCAACCCAAACATTGTCCAGTCATCAAAGTACACCTCCAGAAAATTATGAATAAATTCCTTAAATGCAGCAATGGCTACACGTGAAAAAATCGCAGGTGCATTCTTCAATCCGAAAGGCATTACAATGTATTGAAAACATCCCCACTCAGTCGCGAAGGTCGTCTTGCTTCTATTTTCAGGCATGACTTTGAAGGAGTATTCTTCCTGGCCACCTACATTATCCAATACCTCATCAGTGAACGAAGTCGGGAAAGGATCATGTAAACAAGTGTCATTCAACTTCCTGAGATCTACACATATCCTTATTTCATCCTTCTGCTTCTTTTCATTGGGCTCACCCAATCAGATTCTTCTACGGGCTCAATGATGCCTACCATGAGCATCTTGTCTAGCTTTAAGCGGACCTTCACCTTATACTTCGGATTGAGATGGTAAGGTATTTTATTAATCGGCTTTGCGTTAGATTTTAACGTGATCTTCATAATAGCCAGGTCTCCTATTATCCCCTTTAGCTCTGTAAACTTGGTAGGGAAAAAATCTTGGTATTCACGGAGCAATTCGACAACCTTATCTACCTTCGCGTCATCCCAGTAATCTCCAATCTTCGCGATTTTGGGCTCCGCCTCTGTACTAATATTTCCCTGTTTGGTTTTTAGTGGCGCATTTATATCAGGATTCTCCATATATGGTCCCTCAACCTCACGGTGACCCTCTGTTTTAGGGATATTAATCTTTCGCGGGTCCTCGTCTTCTTCTTCAGTGGTCACGTTATAGCATTTTAGCATGTGGCTCAGCTAAGTAGTCCAATCGGGTTGAATTAGATCCAAAGGATCCTGCAGTATCCTAAAGAATGTTGCTTTAACTTCTTGTAGCGCTTCATCAATATAGTCAAACTTGTCTTTGAAGCTGAATGCCATTATGAATCCTTCGCGCAAAATATCCCATTCACCTATGCCATGGAGAAGCTCTGTCTCCAAGTACTAGTTGATCAGGATCATTCTTCCCGTCATATTTGTCTGTCATTCATACCTTTAGCTTCCCAAAGTGTGTTCTCATCATCCTCCTACACTCACCCCAATCATCAAAACTACCCTTTTGCATACCCCACCATCTTGCGAGCATAGTGCGTAGTGCCCAGTCCATATCCTGGAAAAGCTTTCTTCTCTGGTACTTCCCTCTCAAATGCATCCAAAAATACATCTACATCATTCAAGCCATCGTAAGTGGGCAAATTTATTACCTCTGATGATACACAGCACAATGACTGGGTCATGATGTTGCAGCTCAACGTGGTTACTTCATGCAGCCGATTCTGCCAGTGCTCTAATTCTTCATCAGAGTCTGAGGTGCAGGAACTCTCGGAATCCCATGTATTTCGTCCATCCACTGTGAGATTCACCCAATCTTGGTCTCATGCTGTTATCTTATATATGCAGTCCAAATCATCATTGCTCTCATAATCACGGACTGGTTCAGTATAGAGAGATCCTTCAGCAAGATCTAGGGGTACTATTACACGAAGAAATTTCTTTTCGAATATCATCTTTCCCTTCTTTAGGTTGATTACCCCATTCATGTTAGTAGCCCAATCAATGCCAAGGAGCACAGGGTAGGGGTAGCTGTCACCCACAAATTCTATCACTTCAAAGTCAGCTTATGCGCTCACACCTTCAATGTCTATAGTTACTCGTTGCAACCATCCCATGGGGATGATCTTCTACTGGTTTGACATCCTTAACTGAATCGGAGACCACTGCAGCATAGGTCTCCCCATCCATTCCCAAGTTTGCTTTGGTAAAATGTTCGCGTCTGACCCCAGATCCAAAATAACCCGATCCATTTCATATTCTCCTATCTGCGCGGTCAGTCTCATCTCACGCCCTATCCTTGCTTTATGCTTACTAATCTCCCATACCACGCGCAGTTCACATGGAGTGTTTCCAGTGCATCTATGTATAATTTCTTGTAACCCCTTCACAGCCCTGCTATCGCGCAACAGCTTCATGCAGGTCTCTAGAAAGGTCGCAAGCATAGAAGGGTCCATTTCCTGATCAAGCTTATCCCTGATCCCTGAGGTAGAAGCCTCAGCAAAGCTCTTATTTTCTTCCATGAACGTTTCGTGTGTGCACTCCAAATCAATTTCAGCCTCCTTCGTTAGAACTTTGCGAACCCATGTGCTGTCTTCTAGCTGTTTCCCCTTATCGTCGGTCTTTGCAATCCCACTTTGGAGCACTATATTCACATTCAGATCCCCTTCGTGAGGCTCAAACCTCATCTGCAGGTTCTGAGCCGGCTGCGGTAGTAACACCTCTTTGTTGCATATCCTTGCTATTAGTGTAGGACAGTCCTTCGTCTCATGATCAAACTGAGTACAATATTTTCACAACGGATGCGTGGGATTCGTGCATTCACAGACATAGCATCATGGTCCTCCACAATTGTAATAGATCAGTTGTCCCCGACCTCTGCCAGGTCCTCCTCTGCCTCAGCCTCGTCTGCGCCCTTGAAATCTTGTTCGCACCATCCCAACGCTCTAGTCTGGGGGTCGCATTTCTGCCTGAACTCTATAGGCGGGTGTTTTGTCCATCATCATTTGTAACTTTGGAAGTTGCACTCATCATGCCCTACTGACTTGCAGAAGTTGCAGAATAGTTGTTGCGATGTTTGTGCAAACTTCTACAACAAATGGGAATTATCAGTTGTATGTTTCCCTTCTACTTGACATATAGCGCACGACAACACAAGCCTCACACTCGGTCCTGCTTGGGTCTCCGGCCTCAAAGGCATTGGTCCTCCTCCTGCAATATAGTTCGCAAAGACCAAGTAGTGGTCTACATTTCAGGCACCATATTTCTTCGCGCGCCTCCATTTGAGCTGTTCTGTCTTGCTTCAAACTTTGCATTTCAAGGCGAAGATTTTGCAACTGATCTGCTAAACCTCTATATTCAGATCTTGCATCAACGTCTCATGCAGTCTTATGGAAATGTCCAAGGCCTCTACTTGAGTCGTAATCTTCTATTGTGACAATGCAATCCTTAGGTGAGGCAGAAGTGAAGCCACAAACCATTCGCGGTGCTTTCCATTTGTTAAGTTCATATTAACTTCACGGATTTTACACTTCAATCTATGATCCAATTCCTAGGGTATCTCACCTAGTTTCATCGCAATTTCCTTGAACCCCACAATCGACTGTGACTCAGATTTAGGCTTACTGAACTCTTTATTAAACGTGGTCTGGATTTTTGCCAACTCAGCGTTTTGGTTATCATTAGAATACTTGATGTACTAAGTTAGTGTGTGATCCTGCAAAGCACTAACCAATGTTTCCTTCTTCATGTGATCATCTGTGATGCCCTAAGCTTCCCATTCATATTTCATGATGAACCGAAATTGATCCAGGTCCTCATTTCCCAAGCCCTTAAACAAAGGCACCTTTATTGAATTCGTCATGTTGAACTCTGGTCGAGGTGGTGGTGGTGTGGGCGAAGTTGCAGGTGACGGTGGTGAAGTTTGAGGTGGTGTAGGTGGAGGTGGAAATCGCAGGAATCCCTGTTTTATGAATTGAATTTCATTTTGCGGAGAAGCCTGAGCTACTCCCTCTTCATCACCCAAAGGAGGTGAAATCAATAGGCTATATTCAGGACCCTTTCTTCCTTCGTTCTTGTAAGTGTTTCCACTTCACGTAGCTTCGATCATCAAGGTAGCTGCATAACTTATTTTTCACACAATAACATCTTAATCTAGGTATTTAGAGATTTCAAGTAATTACCTCGTGGACCTTTGAAAAAGCGTCGCTCCACCTCGTTGTAACGAACCAAGGTATCGACCGCGAATTCAGTCACAAATCCTCCTATGATGTGATCGAGCCAATGGTCGACAGCACGGGCGATCTTATCCTCAGAGGCTTCCAGTCTTTGTACTAACTCCAGGGTCTAGACTATAGGACCGTCAAGCCTCCACCTTCCTTGGCTATCCGATAGCTTCTTGATCCACTCGTATAACTCAATTGGAAAGGAATAAAAAAAGATCTCATGGATTTCTATATAGAGGTACCTGTCTAGCCATTATTCCTTTGCCAATCGTGGATTTCTGTTCTCCTATGCCACGAATTCATGGATATTCCTATCTAACCAGTCTTCGACCTCTTTCTTACTTAGATTCTAGTGATATGATATCACACATCTCTCATGCATATTTTGGTTCCAGCAACAAAACTATTTGTTGGCTTTGTGGGGCCTGCCCCAGATTCAGTGTTAGTTAGCCAAACAAATGCCTACACTAGTGGCCCTTTCAGCATCAACCCACAGAGCGCAGACTGAAGTCTCACCCGAAGCAGTATGGGGGGATGCTGGAACCAAGTTTCCACACCCTGAGATGGTCGTGATGCCAATTTATACCCTTTGTTCCTACTTTCATGCAGGTCACTAATATTTAGGGCTCTGTCAGTATACCCTTTATTTCACCCTTCAGTACCTCTATGAAGGTGTACGATTGACCTTCGCGTAGCCTTAACCCGCGATCTAGGTACTTCTGCACTGCTATGACAACGTATTGTATAGGTTCTCAAGTTATCTTAAGTGTTTTACTTATCTTACTAATAAACCATAGTTAGTGCTGCGTAAACTGATATCCTTACTTGTATTTAATTAACCAATACAGTCACATACATTCATGCATCACATGAACATTGTAAATTAAACCCAAAACACAATATAACCAGATGCATTAACAAGAAATAAATACACCGAATTTGTAGAATACTTCTCTTTATTGATATCTTTAGATTAATACAGACTCTATCCACCCTGCGCACACAGCTGCAGGGGTCCCCGCACTCAGTTACAGACTTCCACCCTAGGCCTTTGCACACTCAACTATAGAGCCTCTACCTACACTAAAACCCGAGAACACTTAGTCTCCAATTCCTAATTACCTACTTCATTCCTCGCTACCTAACTTCAAAAACTACTTAGAGCTTACTTACTTAGCTCCTTTTTATACAATCCCATGGTTTGCAGACCATGGGTGGATGTTTACAGCTGAATTTACACTTTACAAAATAATGGCGAACAACCCTTTGTGACTCTTAACACTTTCGCACTCCGCGACCATAAAATGCGGAGACTTTACAACTTTATTACAAAATTATTCCAAAACATGGGATTTTAGCCCCAAAACTGCTCTTGGGGGAACCCGTTCCCAACAATGATTTAATATTCAGACTGAGTATTTAACCATTTATAAGTAGAAATCAAGAAAACAATGTTTCCTAGATCAAGAAAATATAATTAAACTATTACAAAAATCTAGTGCAATTTAAGTTCAAAGAGGATTTTACAATAATAGATAGTTCTGCAAATTAATGTCTTATTTAAATGCGACTTCACAGCGGATTCAAAATGAAACTAAGATTCATTTAAATTTTCAATCGTATGAATGTAAAAGGATTAAATTATATGAAGAATACATAATGAAAAACATGATGAAAACAACTCACTGAGAGACAAGCCATATGAAGTAAATCCAGAATCTTTTGAATAATTGACTGGAGAATCCACAGTTTTATCATTTTTGAACCAACGTTTCAAATCCCAAGTGGGATCCATCTTCAGGATGAGAGAATGATGATGACAGAAGAGCAGCGGAGAAGTAATAAATAGTGATGAGGATGAAACAATTAGGAATAACAAACATGTCGGCTGAATTAATAATTTTTATTATTTTTATTTATTTAATTAGTTTTTGATTTTTATTGATTTTAAATTTTTTATATATATTAATATGTTTTTAAAATTTTTTTTTGATTTGATAATTAATATTATATTATAAGAAATTAATTTTCGCTAAATAATTTAATAAATTATTAATAATATTATAATACTATTAACTTTATATTATTAATATTCATTAAATTGAGAAATTATTTAATATTAATATTGATTATTTAATTAATTAATTAATTAAGTAATAACTTAATAATATTAATTATTTATTGTTATTGTTTTAATATATTATTAATCCTAATATACTTATTAAAATAATTATTAATCTGGACTCTAATTATTATTCTATTAATTAATATTATTATTATTATTATTAATTAATTAATATTTAAATTATATAATCATATTATTAATTATAAAACTATCATACTACTTATATTATTAATATTAAACTATATTTTTACATCTCGCGCTTTCATAGTAATATAATATTAATTTTAATTACGCAATTAATTTATTTTATACCAGGGAAGAAATATTTCTAATAAGAAAATTGATAATAAACCTAGGGGATTATTTAATAATATCTATTAATTATATTAATAATATTATTAATATTAATAATACCAAAAGGAAAATAATATCTAGGGTTAGAATATTCTAGAATTTTACCAAAATCCTATACCTAGATCTAAATGAAAACAAAGACAAAAGACACAAGAAAGGAGAGGGATAACTTACCTGCTTGAGGCCTTTACCTATTACCAGGGGAAGTTCTTGCGCTTTTTATTTCCTTGATCAAGGGAAGCCAGCTCCCGCTAATCTCCACGCCATTATCTCTGTTCAGATTATGAGGATGTTTGATGATTTCAAGCGCTTCTCTGATCTTTCGTCTCTGATGTTGCTCTTCCCTAGCAATAATTGATGCGCTTTCCAGACAGATATGGTGTTTTGTCTTTAAGGAGTGCTCTGCCAGGGCTGAAGTACGCGATCTTTCGTTCTTAATATCCGCGCCATGTTCTTTGAGTCTTGTCTGGAGGGAGCGACCTGTTTCACCAATGTAGCATTTTCCACAGGAAGACTCTATTTTATAAACTCCTTTAAGCTGCTGCTTGTCGATATCATCTTTAACGGACCTCAAACTTGTCTGATAGTACCTGGGGCAGAGAAATGAGTGATAATGTTTTTCTTTTTTAGGACTTTGGCGATTTTGTCCGTAACCCCATGGATATACGGAAGAAAAACAATACCACAGTTAGGCTGGTCTTGAGCATTAGGCTCATGGGACATCAACTTCCTTTCAGCTTTCTCTATGGCCTTATTAATTTCCTGCTCCTTGTAGCCTATACTTTTAAAAGTTAGGATTAGGTGCTTCTTCTCTTCCTCTAGGTGCTCTGAGTCAGAAATTCGAAGGGCTCTGATGGCCAGCATGTTTAGAAACCAATCTTTTGCGTAGGGTGATGGTGGGAATTGGCATGGAGGTAACTCTCTGTGTGGGTTGATTTCCTGAAAACCTTGTGGCCCAAAGAGCCATCTTCTTTTCTGATGATTAGGACGTCTAAAAACGGAATGCTCTTGTTTTCTTCAAGTTCCATTGTAAACTTTATATCTGGAGAGATCGAATTTAAGTGAGTGAAAAACTTTTCGAGCTCTGCTTTACCATGAGTCCATTTTATATTGGTGTCATCGACAAATCGCTTCCACCAGGCTGGTTTCAAAGGATATGAATTCAGGGCCTTCTTTTCAAAGTATTCCATGTAAAGGTTGGCCACTATTGGCGAAAGGGGGGACCCCATTGCCACACCGGATGTCTGTTCATAAAATACTCCTTGGAAGGTGAACACAGTCAACCTTAGGCAGATCTCAGCCAGCTTTGTAGTCCCCGGATCAGCAACTTCTTTTATAACCTGAATGGCTTCATCAAGAGGGATCTTAGTGAATAAGGATACCACGTCGAAGCTTACAAGGATATCATCATGTTCCAATTTTTCATTCTTAATAAGGTTCACAAAGTCTTGGGAGTCCTTGATGAAGGAATCAGTGTTACCAACAAGGGGCTTGAGAATCTTTTATTTAATAAAAAATGCTCCATCTTAGTACAAATCTGTGTGATAACTGGTTCAAGGGTGCAACCCTCAATACTTCAACAGGCTGAAGCATTTAAACAAAATTACAAAATATTAAAATAAATCCCTGAGTGACACGACATTCTATTATTACTTAAAACTAACAGAATCATAAGTAATTCAATAAAAAAGAATGAATCTGAACATCTAGCCCTATTTTGAAGGAAAGTTGTTGAGTGGCCACTATTTTGGTGTTGCACTGGTGAAACTGATTTGTCCTCTAATCCTAAAATTCACACAGCTTTTCCCACCATTCTTCATCTGGGATTGCTATCTTGGTTACCTTATGGTAGACTTAATCTACCTCAATATACCAGAAAAAAATGGGTTTTATAGTGAAAATATGTTTTATCTCATGTTGAATAAAACATATGTTGTTGATGGCTTCGTAAAATGCTTTGCCTGTCATAGAACCTTTAATGTTGGAGGACTTAGTTGTCCCTGGAAATGTCTTGAAGCTTCTTTGCATAGTCTTCCCTGGTCATTAATTTATCATTAATTACAAACAGTGAAGGAAAACACTTCTTGTTCAATGCATCAATTCTTGTGAAAAGCCTGTTCACTACTACCTCTAGAGTGTGACACTTCTCTGTCAACTATGCAACTAAGTTCTTCTTGGTTAGAACTTTCTTCACCTCCAGGATGGTTTTTGTTCTGTCATCCACTCTTAGATCATCCAGCTCATATTTATTTTTGGAGTTGAGAAATTTTATAATGTTGTTGGTTGTAGCAGGCATCTCTCCCAATTGAGTATTTATATTGGAAATAGTCTGCTTTGCCTTTTCCATCAACTCCTTCTGCTAAAACATAATATGGATACTATTTATTCTATTTAGTGTCCTAAATTGCTTGCATGAATTATCAACCAAGGTTTGTAGACTGATGAAGTGTGATGCACTATATGTGTTTAGTTAACTTTTATTTTGCTTCGTTGTTTTGTATTTTTATGTTTGTTTTGGGGGTTTCTGTTCTTCGATGTCTAAGAATATACAATCTATGAGAGATTTACATGGATCTAATGAGTTTTTAAAGGAAGGATAGGTTCCTAAGTTAGTCTAATCTCCTAAAAATGGACCAAGAATCATTTTTAACTAGTTAGGACCTAATAAGAGAAACATAGCATCTATCTTATCTACCATTTAGTCCTAATCCATGGATATAATTCTTACAAACAAAAGTAATATTGATGCAAAAGGTAATTCAATAATTGTATTCATTTAGCCATTCAACCATTCAATTTTGGAACATGATAGAATCAATCTCCTTGAAATGATTTTTTGGAATGTCAAGTGATGCAACTAAGTAATGACCTGAAAATGGAAAAGAAAAGATGACAGATTGTAAAACTGACAATATGTTGAGTAAGCTAAATCACTGCATGAATTAGATATTCAACCAATTAAGTTAGAATTGTCATTATTTCGAAATGGTTTTGAGAACATATATTAATACAGATAATTGACAGTTCTGTGCTAAGAAAATGAGTATTCGAAATAGTAAGAAGCTAAGCAACTATGTATTCTCATTTCTTCATTTTTCATTCAGTCATTTCTCATACAATAACTTAGAAGAATAAGACTTGCACAATTGTGATTTTTATCCTTGCACTATTGATTACAAACTGAAATGAAACAAAACTAGAGAAAATGGAATTCCAGAAAGCAGAGTAGTAGAAATTAAAATGAAAACAACAAGTGAAAAACCTCCTTCAGCGCAGGGGCCCTCTGCAACCGATGTGGTTGGATGAAAACTAACTAAAGATTCACTTTTAAACCACCATTGACAAAACAAAGTTTGTATTATTAACAAAACGAAGTCTGAACAGAGTTCCCTTCTAGCTTCTAACTACTTCTTGGTCTCATTTAACCGATATTTATAGAAAGACAACATAACTGTCTAAGAGAAAATCTTGTTACCGGTGTCTTGATCCAAATATATCATGACTGTTTATAGAAAGACATGCTACAAATGGCTTAATTCGAATTGTAATGAAATTGTTAAACTTCTGAACAGCTACAGGTGGCCTGATATGCATTAACTCCTCAACTTCTTATCAGCTACAAGTGGCTTAATCCGTATTAACTCTTCAACAGAACTGTTAGACTCCTGATTAACTATGAAATATCAAGAGTCCTACTGCTACTAGATAACGTATTTGACTTTATCTTTGACCATGAATTTAGGCATACCTTTCTGTCGATCTGGACTGAGTGAGTAGGATAGAATCCATGTAGAGATGATTCTGGAGATGCCCATGTAGCCTAGTTCTTCATTTGACACGTGTAACTTGCCAAACCATGAGAGTAGCTACGGAACCCACAATTAGCTGCAAAATAGGCTGCGTTTTGTAGCTAATTTGCAAAAATCTATTAAAATAGCAAGAACATGAAAATATAATATGGTGATCATTTTAATGCGTTCTTAAGACAAAATCTAGCATTTATCATTGATTGGATCTGTAGTCTTGTGAGAAATCAAGAGAAAAAGGTGAGAAAAAATGTCAAGGGGAAGGTAATTATAAGGTTCAACATACCCCCACTACAAAATCATTGCATGTCCTCATGCAATTTGGCAAAAATGTGAGTTCTTTTCTAATGCATTTTCTCAGACACTTCGTGTTGGCTTGTAGGGGCCTGACCTAGGTTCAAAGGTGATTTAGCCAAGCAAATCCTGGTACTACTGGCCCTTTCGGCAACAATCCATGGAGCGCGGATTGAGGTCTCACCCAAAGTAGTATGGGAGGGTGCTAGAACCAAGTTTCCGCACCCTAAGGATGTCTGATGGGCTTCTGGAGGTCCGTGGTCTGGCCTGTTGCTACGCACACTTACGATCCCTTCGCAGCCTGCGGTTCGGCTTACGCGCAACCCTAGTTGGGGCACGACCTGTATAATGCCCAAGCCTCTTGCTACTTAACTGATTAGTTAATGTGTGTGTGTAAGATTTATGATTATAACAACATATTCAACAATCATACTAGAGCGCACGATACATAAACCAATACAAACATAAAGAAGATAATGCACAACAAATACACAAAAATAGGAATTAAATTCTCTTTTATTAATATTAAATCTCCCTTACAAACTCGACATCGCCCTGTGCACTCTGCAGCAGGGGTCCGCACACTTAGCTGCGGACTCTACTAGGCCTCTATCACTCAGATGCAGAGCCTCTTCCTACTACTACAACCCAACACACTTAGAATTCTACTATAAGCTTGAACCATTCCTTCGCTACTCACTCTATCCTCTACTATCTTTACAACTTTAGAGCCTCACTCTATTTATACAATCCCATGGTCCGCAAACCATGGGTAGGCCGACATGACTTTACATTACATTACATTACTTTAGGGCGGACAACCCTATGCCTTAACCTCTACTTCGCACTCTGTGCCTGCAATTCACAGAGTCTTACAAAATCCTTGACCAAAACTTTGGGCTTTGAGGACTAAAACTTGCTGTGGGGGATTCCATGCCCAACATGCCCCTAATATAATCATCATGACTCGTCCCGAGTCACTCTGTTGGTGCGCCAATCTTGGCACGAAGCCCCTCCAACTGATCCCGTACTGCTCGGAGGTCCACGACACACTGTTTTGCTATCTGCTGCATTCCTGCTTCTAAATCATCTGCGTCTGACTCGTGTCCTTTCTTTGGTACCGGTTTTTGGTGCTTGTGTTTATAGTCTCGCACCTTTGTCCGGCTCCTCGAGTCACAAAGATTGCGCTTCAGTTGGTTAGTCAGATAGCCGACCCATCCGTGTAGGGCTTCAGGCGATTGCCATTTACTTTTCCTGGGAAGGGTTCTCCATTAAGTTTGACTAGCTAGACCGCTCCTCCGTTTGTAACTTCCTTTACCACATATGGTCCCAGCCAGTGCATTCTAAATTTTCCTGAAAAATTTTCAAACTTACTGTCATACAATAGCACTAAGTTGTTTACCTTGAAGGTGCGCAACTTGATATGGTGGTCGTGCTAGGCCTTTTCACGCTGCTTTTGTACTTGTTGATGAAATCCAGCCAAAAACCATTCTTTCTCAAGTTCTTCTAATTGCGCGAGCCTTTCTTCCAGGGCTTCACGGTCTGTCATGCTTATGAGCACTTCTATTTGCAGGATAGTTACGATGTATTCCATTGGCATGACTGCTTTCGTACCATATGCCAACTAGAATGGTGGCTGTCTCGTCAATTTCTTACACGTTGTCTTGTACGCCCATAACATAGCGGGCACATGCAGGTCCTAATTGTTCCGCTGCGCATTACATACTTTGGTCAACGCAGTCTCTAGTATTTTATTGAATGCCTCTAGTGTTCCATTGGCCTGTGGGTGGTATGGTGTACTTTTCTGATGATATACCTGGAACGCTTATATGAGCGTGCTGATGGTTTCATTCATAGAAATGTGTCCCGCGATTGCTCATTAAGATTTTCGGATAGCCAAATCATGTCAACACGTTTTCGAACAAAAAATTTGCAGTCATAGCGGCTGTGCAGTCCTTGACCGACTATGCTTCTACCCATCATGTTAGGTATTCTGTTGCAGTGATGATGCAACACACACTCGTTTTTCCCTGAGGTTTGATCAGGCCCACGAAGTCGATCGCCCATTTCTCAAATAGCTTCAGTGTCATTTGGGGATTTAGTGGCATCTCGTCCCTTCGTGATGGTTTTATCGTCCTTTGACATATATGGCAGGCCTTATAGTGTGCTTTTAAATCTTGGTGCAGGGTCGGCCACCATAATCCTGTGTGAAGAATTTTTTTGTGCGGTTGCACGTCTTGCATAGTGTCCTCCTGCAGCGCCCCCATGTGCTTCTGTGAGGATCTGACCCAATTCAAGTTCAGGTACATATCTTCGCAATGTCTCATCGTTGCCCATCTTATAGAGGTGCCCCATGATGACAGAAAAGCCCTGCGTCGCGCACCACCAACTCCTTCTTTTGTTGGATTAAGTACTCCTTCGGTACAGTCCTTATTGTTAGAAAATGGATTATATCTTCAAAGTGTTCGTCCGCAACACGTATTGCAAAGAGCTGTGCATCAGGTAGTCCCTCCTCCAAATTTGTTGGTTCCTTGCCCATCTCAATTCGTGATAAGTGGTTGGGTCCTACGTTTAAGTGTCCCAGCTTGACTATGACCTCAAAATCATATTCTTGAAATAGTAAAATCCATTTGCATATGCGTCCCCCCAACACAGGCTTGTTCACTAGGTATTTCAATGCAGAATGGTCGGTATACATCTTGAAATGTCCTCCCAGTAAATAGTGTCGGTATTTTTGGAGTGCGTACACCATTGCCAACCCCTCCCGCTTGTTGGTAGAGTATTTCTTTTCTGCTTTGGACAATCTTTGACTTGCAAAAGAGATTGGGTGATTGACACCCTTTGCGCCTTCCTGTGTGAGTATGGCTCCCAATGTGATGAACGATGCATAAACATGTGCATGGAATTCCATGTCCCATTTGGAGAAGACCAGGATTGGCGTAGAGGCCAGTTTCCCCTTCAGAACATCCAAACTCTTCATGCAATCATCATTCCAGCAATATGCAACATCTTTTTTCAATAGATTTTCCATCGCCGTGGTTATTTGGGCATAATTTTGATAAACTTCCTATAGTATCTAGTGTGTCCCAAGTTAGCCGCAGTTGTTTAACACTTTGCGGTGCTTCCAAATCGAGGATAATGGAAATCTTCGCAAGGTCCACCATCATTCCTTGTTTGCAGACCACATGTCCCAGTAGGTTTCCAAAGGAAACGAGGAATGTGCACTTCTTCAGGTTCAAGACAATCTGGTGTCGGCGGCAAGTATCCAACATCAAATGTAAGCTCACTGCATGGTGCTTAACTAATCCAAAAACAGTCCAATCATCTAGGTAGACCTCCAAAAACTTGTGGATGTATTCTTTGAATGCGGCTACCACGATGCACGAAAATATGGCTGGCGCATTCTTCAATCCAAATGGCATTATGGTGTATTGAAAGCATCCCCATTCTGTTGCGAAGGTCATCTTGCTCCTATATTCTAGCACGATCTTGATCTGATGGTACCCTGAGAACCCATCCATGAACGAGTATGCTTCCTGATTGCCAACATTCTCTAGTACTTCATCTGTGAATGGTGTTGGGAATGGATCGTCTACAAAAGCATTGTTCAGCTTCCTGAGGTCTATGCATATTCTTATTTCACCCTTCTATTTTTTCTTCTGTACTACTGTAGGACTCACCTAGTCAGATTCTTCCACTGTTTCAATAATTCAGGTTGCAAGCATTTTGTCTAATTCGTCTCTAACCTTTTCTTTATACTTTGAATTCAAGCAGTAAGGCTGCTGCTTAACTGGCTTCGTGTTGGGTTTTAGAGTGATATTCATAGTCCCTAAATCACCCACGATCCCTTTTAAGTTTGTAATTTTGGTTGGGAACAAGTCTTGGTATTCGTGGAGTAACTCAACGACCTTATCGACTGTGGCATCGTCCCAATAGTCCCCAAGTGTTGTGTATTTTGGTTCTGCCTCTGTTGCAATGTTGACCTGCTTCGTCTTTAGCGTCGCAGTGATTTCGGGGTCTTCAAGTGATGGTCCGCGAATCTCGTGACAACCTTCTATTTCTGAAATGTTAATGTTCCGTGGGTCCTCATCATCCTCCTCAACATTCACATTATAACACTCCAGTGCACTGCTTAATTGTATCGCCCATTCTAGCTGAACTACTCCCATTGGCTCCTGTGATATTTTAAAGATAGAGGCTTTCACTGTTTGTAGTGCATCGTCCACAATATTTGACCAACGATCTTCAAATGTGAATGTTAACAAGAGTGCCTCGCACAATACATCCCATTCGCCCATACCATGGCGTAGCTCCGTCTCCGTATACCAATTCATGGGTATGATGTCCAGGGTATGGTAGAATAGGTGCACCCATTAAGTCTATGGCTCTTCCCCGTAGACCTTGGTCCATTTCGCGAGGTGCGTGCATGGATCATCTCGTCCGTCATATTTTTCTACTAGTCGTACTTAGGGTTTTCCAAACCACAGGCACATCATCCTTCTGCATTCGTGCCAGCCTTCAAAAGTTCCTTGATGTGTACCCTACCATCGTGCGGGTGTTGCGCGTAGTGCCCACTTCAACACATCGAATTGCTGCTATTCTGGTACTGCACTTTTGAATTTGCTCAGAAATTCATCCACCGTTGACAATCCATCATATGTTGGCAGCTCCCTTGCCTGTATTTTTACACAACGCAATGACCTAATCATCATGTTACAATTCAATGTTGTTACTTCGTGCAACCGATT
Source organism: Pinus taeda (assembly GCA_000404065.3). Classification (NCBI taxonomy): domain Eukaryota; kingdom Viridiplantae; phylum Streptophyta; class Pinopsida; order Pinales; family Pinaceae; genus Pinus; species Pinus taeda. The sequence continues at coordinate 153,767 of APFE031086079.1, read as the reverse complement.
CTGCCATTGCTCTATCTCTTCGTCTAAATCCGAAGTGCAAGAGCTTTCACGCTCCCATGAAATCCTTCCATCTACAGTCAGATTCACTCAATCCTCTCCTTGTGTAGTTATCTTGTAGATACAATCGAGATCGTCATCACTATCATCGTCGCGCACCGGTTCAGTGTATCGCGCTTATTCAACTAGATCTAGTAGTACTACTATGTGTAGTGACTTTTTCTCAAAGATCATTTTGTGCTTCTTCAGATTTATGACTCCATTCATATCGGTAGCCTAGTCTATTCCTAGTAGCGCGAGATAGAGAATGTTGTCATCGACGATCTCTATCACTTCAAAATCCGCCTGCGCGCTTGCGCCTTCATTATCGACTGTTACCCCTTGGAATCTTCCCATGGAAAAAATCTTCTGTTGATTCACCATTTGTAACTGAATAGGGGACCACTATAACACGAGCCTACACATGCGTTCCCATGTTTGCTTTGGTAGTACATTCACATCTAAACCTAGATCCAGGATTAGCTGATCCATTTCATACTCGCCTATTTGCGTAGTCAACCTCATCTCCCTTCCGATGCGTAATGCATTCTTTCTGAGTTTTCAGACCATGCGCGGTTCTCCTAACCCCGTACACCTAGTGATAAGTTCTGGTAGCCCTTTGACTGCCTTGCTACCGCGCAACAATTTCATGCATGTCTCCAAAAAGGTAGTGAGAATTGAAGGATCCATCCCTAGTTCTAGTTGATCCTTACCACCAAAGTGGAGGCCTCCGTGAAACTTTTCATAACTTCCATGAATGTATCCTTCGCGCGTCCTAAGTCAAAATTGGATTCCTTTGTAGGAGCCTTACGAACCCACTCGCTATCTTCTGGATGCTTCCCTTTATATTCTCCCATGGCCATACCACTTCTGAGCATCATGTTTACATTTGGGTCTTCTTCGCGCGATTTAGACCTCATAATTTGTAAATTCCAGGCCAGAGGGGGTTGGAGCACTCCCTTTTCGTGCATCTTCTCTATCAATGAAGGTAAATCTTCTGCCTCATGATCAAACTGATTACACCATTTTTATAGGACCTTTCACAGATATTATTAGACACAAAAAAATTGTGGAAATTTGAACAGATAGATTTTATTCATATATGGATGCGAACATTACATACAAAAAATCCTTTTCCTCAGATAGACTGCTGCAGCATTTAGTAGATATGAGTTAGCCGAAGCATAACACATCTACAGGCTACCTGGCATGCAAGCAGGCTGAGTCTCAAAGATTTTACCAACCTATAAGATTTCTCTCGTGTTGAAAGCAGATCAGACTCGAAGTCCGCAGATGCAGAGCAGGAGAGTTTTCCTAGACTTAGACTCTAAAACCCTCAACACCCGAATGAGTCTTACTTCGTAGCTCGTTCTTTTATAAGGCTGGAAGGGAACAAACATCTGTGAGTTGTCTTCTGTACAGACTGATGACTCAAAAGCTAAGATGTTGTACTAAGAACTTAAAGCCAGATTCAGGCATGAGAGGAACCTACCCCATGTTATCTCGTCCCTTCTCCTTTTACGGATAGCCAGAGGCATGTGGGGACCGAATCCAGGACACATGACTCGATTATGTGTACTACAAAATGGAGATTTCAGACCGAGGGAACTCCTGAAAGGACTTAAAGCTGAGATATGGAAATCTCATAGCAGGTACAAAGATTACAACGTGGATATTACCAGTAAGAGGGAATCCATGAAAGCTCGAAAAGACATAAAGAGGAGATATGAAGATCTCAAATTTACAAAGTGGAGATTTCCAGTGCGAGGGAATCCACGAAAGCTTGTCCAACGCCATAGTTGGTTGGAAAGATGACACTCAAAAGGTGTAATAATCGATCTGATGATAAGTATAATACTGATAATTCCACCTTTCAATCATGTAGTTGGAATAGTACTAAAACCACACCTCTTTTTCAGATTCCCAGTCTGCTGTACTATGTGGGTCAGGAAGATCTAGATAATTCAGGTTCAGGAAAGGATTTTGATTTGGATCAATTTGTTCATGGAACTCATCATAATTAGTGCTTGTACTAATAGTCCTGGATTTGTAATGATTCATTACGAACCATCGGACATGGCTACATCTTCTGACTCCATTCAGGAAATCTATCCTTTCTAGCTCCACTAGACCTCTAATTGTTTTGTAAAGGACTTCCATCACGAGCATGCTTTGTGGGCTAAATCTACAGATCTTGAGCAACGTGAAAGAGTATAGTTTCATAATAAGTGGTGATAAACCATATCTTTCCCACCATTCCATAAACCAATTTGGGAGAGGATCATCTTCCTCCATGTCATCAACTAGAACACCTTCCAACAAGAAAGAAAACATGTAAAGAATAAAATAAATTAGTGGAAAAGTTCTGAAGGTTCATTCCTGCATAAAAGGCCTCCTTCTGGCGTTCTCTGTCATAATCTGTTCTATTGAGATGATTATCAAACTGAATTTTATATGACAACTGGTGATTCGATCATCATATTCATTATCTCTTTCAAGCCTATAAGCTATGCTCCCAATATTCCTTATGTATTCCAGAGCTTCTAGGGCTTCATCATTCATTTCATCCTGCAGAGGGTTTGTCCAAAGGAATGGAATACTTGTCCTATACCTGATTTCCTTAATTGGGCGCCAATCATCATCATGATCCAACAACCTTTTATCCAGATCATATGATATCCATCCTGAAGAGGTTTCAATTTGAACTGTATTTTCATCCCGTCTGATAAAGTTACATCTTAATTCCATAACTGAGTGTTCAGATAGGAATTCCTGGCTTAACATGTCCGCAAAGCTATTCTTTTCTCCTTTGACAAATTCGATATCAAAGTTATACTAACTCAATTGCATTACCCATCTGACCATTGCGGCGTCTTCAAAGTCACATTTGTGAATAGCATATTTTAAGGCTTGACAGTCTGTTTTAATTACGAATTTAGTGTAGATAACAAAATATCTGAATTTTGCTATACCCAAACAGACTTCTCTAAGTTCTTTTTTAAGGATGGACCAGTTCATCTGATTTTTAGCCCAGAGCCCATATGCATATTGACATATCTCAGTCTCATTTTTACTGTTGGGATTCTTTTGGCACAAAACTGCTCCCCATCCTTCGTGGCTAGCATCTATCATTATTATCTTCTCCCATTCTTCTCTGATAGGGGAGAGTGGCTGTATATTTATTACCTTTTCTTTTATTCTTTTGACTGCCTGGGTGCAGTCATCATTCCATGGAATTGGAACTTTCTGAAGCCTCTGGTTTAAGAGTTTCCTTTCCTGTGCACAATGCTTCAGAAATTTAGAGATATAATTCAGACTTCCCAAAAATCTATGTAATTGAGTTTTATCTTTGATCTCATCAGGGAAGTGATCAACAAAATTTAGGATCCTTTGGATTACAGTATAAGACCCATACTGTATGTTGTAACCCAAGAAATCTATTATAGGCCTAAATAATTTCATTTTGGATTCTGATAATACTATGCCCATTTCTTTGACCTTGCACAAGAAAATATTCAAATGCTTGATATGGCCAGCAATATTATCAGAATGAATCAGTAAATCATCAATATACTTTTTCAGGAATTCCTCCATTCCTTCAAAAGTTTCATCCATAATTCTCTGAAAGGCTGAAGGGGCATTGATCAAACTGAATGTCATGATGTTCCATTCATAATGGCCTTCAGGCATAGAGAATGTTGTTTTCCATTTATCTTCTTCTTTGATTCCTACTTGCCAGAAGCCAGATTTTAAATCAAACTTAGAAAATATTTTTGACTTTGATATTTGGGCAAGTATTGAAGAAGGCTTAGGGAGAGGATATGCATCATAGTCAAGAATACTATTCAGAGGTTTATAGTTTACAACCAATCTTGGCTTACCTCTGGCGATCTCAGCATGCTTATTTACATAGAATGTAAAACAGACAATAAGGCTCTTACTTTTCCTGATGAGTCCCTTTTTTAGAAAATCTCCGATTTCTTCTTTGCATAATTTCATTTGTTCTGCATTCATAGCCACTGCTTTTGATTTTCTTAATTTTCCGCTGAAATCCTTTTTAAGAGGAACATCTACTTCCTGCTTATGGATATGCCAAAAGGCATTCAGGTCATCTAAACAACATTCCTTGAATTTAGCAGTGAAATTTGCTATTTCTTTAACATATTTGCCATTGTCCAGATGTTCTTCTGTCTTTAAAATTTCCTTTTTCATTTCCATTTTTGCTAATAGATTTTCCATTCTTTCAAGTCTCTTTAATCTATTAGGTGAATTGGAATTAATAAATGGAAAGAAAATTTCTTTATCTCCTAAGTTGACAAAATAACCATACCTTTGACTGTTACTGTCAAGCTTAGCTCCGTGTTTTTTCAAAATTCTGGAAGAAAGGAGTACCAAGATACATTGCACAATCCATACTAGGTACCACTGGGCAGACTAGATGAACACCAATTTTTTCAGTTAAGAAAACATCTACTTCTGCTTCATTTTTAGTGGCAATGTCACCACTTGCTGTAGTCACTCCGGGACAGGCAGTTGGTCTTCGGTGATGCATGCTCACCACGGTATCACTGACAGTATTCAATCTAGAACTAGTATCCATAAGAACTTTCCAATACTCATACTGGTATCCAATATTCACTTTCATTTTGACACAATACATGAAATCTCTGTTCATGATATTGTGTCCAAAATCTGTTCTATCTTTCTCCTCCTCTTCTTCTGAATTAATATGCTGCATGACAGGATTTGTATGAGATGTCCAATTTTCTGTTTTTCCTGACATCTCAGGACCTTGTGAAGTTGAAGCTATTGCTGCCTGTGCATTCATTAATATTATTCTCAATTCATTGTGATTTTATATGCACATTCTCCTATTTTCCTTTATTGTCTTTCTCAGTTCTTTAATTGCCTGATGAACACTAGGCAATGTTTGTAGCAGATCTTCTCCAAAATCTTCATTTCTAAACTATCAGATGGAAGCTTCTACTGAGAATAGAGTTGCAGGAGGCACATACCCTTTATTTGGAGAGTTCTTTGAACTAGTGGGTGTATGTTTCAAATATTCCATCAATAGAGATTTGTACATTTCTTTCATTTGTTTGTCGGTAGCTGCCATCATCTATGTGAAGAGGTTTCTGCTAGTCTCTTCATAATCAGACTTCATCATCCTGACTACATTACAATTACAAATGTCAGGACCACTACATTCACAATCTCTATATTATGTACAATGAGGATCTCTGCAAAATCCTTCTTCTGAAGACTCTTCTGAATAAACAAAGTTTAAATCGTTCTCCGATTCTGAGTCAGAGGATAAAATTTCATCACAACTGCTAGGTAAATCAAAGAAGCTAATTTTTCCTTTCTTGTTTCTGTATGGTAGCTTTTTCTTTGATTTGTCTTTCTTTTTCTCTGGACAATTTGGAGCTGTGTGGCCTTTCTGATTGCAGTTTTAACAAATAATTTCTTTGTCGTTAGAAAACATTTTTGTATGCTTATATGGCTTTGTTTTGGAATGTTTTCTTCTTTCTACTTGGGAAGACTGAGAATTCTTCTTTGAAAATTTTGAATGTGAATGCTTTTTCTTTCATCTATGCCCCTCAGAATTGCGAGCCTTACCAAGGTGCCATTGTTTGCAAAGTTGTTGGTAGCCATGGGGTTTTTTAGGATTTGTGGTCGCTCTGGCAATCTTCATTTGGGAACAGAGTTCCACAATAATGGCTTTAACAACTTGTCCGATGATGCCAAACTTGTAGTCACTAACCTTTCCAGGTAATTTATTAACAATAGCAGATGAAACCCACTAGGGAGGAAAGGCTACAAAAATTTCCTTCCATTTAGGCTCCATTATGAGATCAGGAGTTAGAGTGTGTAAGCGATGAAGGAATTCATTGAAATATTCATCAAAATGTTGCATATTATGTAACTTCATGGCAAGCAGAGTAATAGTGGTGATATCATTGGTAATTTGAGGAAAACCAATGAAATTGACAGTAATTCCATACAAGAGTTTTCCTATCATGTTGTTGACAGGTGAATGGGTAACGAGATCCATATGTGTTGTGCCATCTTCATTGAGGACAACTGCTTGTTCCCAGGAGGGAAGGAGATTTGGCTCTTTGAGAGTTTCAGCTTTTAGCCATGAATCTAAAGTTCCTTCAAATCCTCCAATAATTCTCCTAGTGGCATTTATAGGACCTATATCATTTGCAAGATAGGTCCGGTAGCAAACAAGCATGGAATGCAAGACTGACATGATTTCTGCTTCGGTGCAGTTGTCTATATTCCATGAGTATGTAGAATTGGCAGACCAATCTTTATGATATTCAAATTTCATAAGATCACGTCGGTTCGGAGCAAGATTCCAGGTAGTTTCCCATCGGGATCTGGAAGAGGTAACATTGACTTGATTGTCTTCTGCATGAGTTTCAATTCAAAACTGTTCTTTGTCTTCTAAAGAAAAAATATTGATACAGGCTTCTAGGTATTCAATTTCTGGCTCATCAATTTTGTGAAGACTTGTATCAAAATCATCCTTTTATTCATCTGCATGGGATGAATCTCCAAACATAAAACTCGAAATATTACCCTTATCAGTTTCTTTAGTTTCTTTTGGTTTGACAGAGATAGGAGTGGGACTGAAAAAACTGGGATTGGCAAAAAGGGAGTATGGGTGTGTTGAAGTAGGTGGTGGAAAGGTAATGGAACTGGGTGTTCATATGATGCTTTCCACAGAAGAAGTAATGGAGTAAGGAACTGAAGTCTTGGGTTCTGAAAATAAGGTGGCTAATTTGTAGGCTTCTATCCGAGGCTTCTTTTTTCTACTCCTTTAGAGACTTCCCAAACCCGCTTCTTCACAATATCAAGAGAAGTGCTTACTTTGATGAGTTATTTTCCATGAGTTGAGGCTGCATCATGGATCTTCTTTTCTGTGTGCAGAGAAAGCTTGTCTAAATTCTGGGCAAGAGTCTTATCATTTTTTGCCAAAGTAGTAACACTGCTATTTAAACAAGCTGTGTTATAATCTTGTTTTTGCAAGATTCGTTCAAGCATAAGCTTCATCTCTGAATTAGCAGTCTCTGCTTTGTCAAATTTAGATCTGACAAATTTTTCAAGTCTGGACAAGGCCAAATTAGTCCAATTTGTGGCAGCAATTGAATCCTTTGCTACCAATGAGGGATCATCAGAATGATATGGAAGTAATTTTTACAATTTTCCATCTTGTCTTCTTATGACAAAATTTTTCCAAGGGGGAAATTCGGTATTAAAATAGAACCATCAAGAAGTTCCCACTTATGCTTATTTGGAGTCCTAGTTCTTATCATATTTACATGAAGCTGCGAACAAATTGTCTTTAGTAATTCTTCTCCTTTAGCTCTGATATTTATCAGAGTCCTTGGAATGTTAGGCTTAGACAACATTGTCTGGATTTTGGATGGAATTCTGGGGCCTTTAAAGGAGGAGGAATTACTACGAGATTTTCATGCATTTTTTCTTCTACAAAATTTTTCTTGATCCTTGACTCTTTTATGTTTTGCTTGGTTTTTGAATTTCTTCATCAAGGAATGTTCTATTATATTTGCAGAGGGATAATACCATTCATAGAATGATATCCATTGATTTTGTGCCTTCATCCAGGTTTTCCAATTTTCAACATTCTGTCGATTGAAGGCAGGTCAATCATCTTTTGGCATAAGTCTAACTTCTTGAATATACAAATGTTCCTTTTCATGGGTGAACATGTCCCAATTAAACATTTTCTTTTTCCAGGCATCTTCTGGATCATATGGGCTGATACCTTTAAAGATTTTCAGAAAAGAAATTATCTCTGAATCGGAAGGGATTTCAACATGCTTTGGTATTTTATCAATGGGATTCTTCCTATATGAAGGAATAGGAGATGATCCCATATACCCAAGGCCAAAAGAAGGAGAACTCGAAACAAAATGTACAAGGAGTTCTTCTTGGGGATTAAAAAATGAAACATGCTTATAACTTTCTTCAGACGACTCAGAGGATGGAATAAACTTGATCATGTTGATCCGGTGTCGATCTGAAGACTCACCGTGAGGAGTAGGGGGTTCTGAAGAAAATTGACAAAACGTTTTTGAACAGTGAGGATGATCATATACTGAGCTAAATACAAGGTTTGGATTTGGCCGCGTAAACAACTTCTGGAGTGATTCATAGATAGTCAGATCTATTACAATTTGCTGCGGTGGTTGTGACTGTATAGGATGAAGTTGGTTTGTGATAGAAGTAGGAATTGTGGAGACAGAAGGTCCACCACGCTCAGCTGGTTGATCTCTGGGAAATATTGTGATGACTTGACTATCTATTTTTGTAATTATGGACTGGGCTGCAAAGATGGGTCTACGGACAAGTTTTGACCAATTTGTTACCCAATCATCTGGAGGACATAGCTCTCTACGAGATATGGAGACGGGAGCAATAGGTTTACAGGTAGAGTCATATTGGATTAGGGTCACAACACCATATTCAGGAGAATGGAGAACAACTGGAATTGTTGTATTATAGAATCTAACACAGGTAATATAAAATATGGTCATATTTTTGGATTTCGACTTGAAATGTTCATAGCCTTTTGTTTGTACACCTAAGGTTAAACATTTCAAAATATGAGGATCATTCAAAGCAACAAAAAAATCAAGATATACATCGTACTGGACTGGACCATCAGACAGACTAGTCTCGATTCCACCAATCAAAGCTTTCATAAATACTGTCCACCGATTGTCAAGCAAGGCTGAAAATACATAGGCTTGTTGGCCCTTTCTATGCAAGGCATTTAGGCCGACTCTTACCATTCCAAGATGGACATACTGGTAGCCATTTTTGATGGTGGCTTGGATATGACGAGGTTTAAGGAGAGGAACTGCCATCATGACATTGAGATTTAATTTAGTCTGTACAACTTTTTCCCTGATTTTTATCTAGCTGAGGGCTTTTAAGTGAAAAGGGGAAATTCCCCGGTAAACTTCAGTAGGAGATACTGGAGGTAATTTCCAATCAACAGTAGGATTTGGTTCTTCTTTATCGATACATGCAGCATTTCCATATGTAGATTCAGAATGACATAAACCAACATGATACCCTAGTCGTGTTTGTACAATCTGGGCATAATGCCCTGGTCCTCCACAATTGTAACAAATTATCTATTTGTTGACCCCTTCCTAGTCCCATTCCACCTCGACCCCGACCGCGCCCCTGAAACCCAGCGCGTGCCATCTCGGCATTTGGGTTGAGGGCTCACATTTCGGTCTGCACCTTGTAGGTAGGAGTCCAATCCATCATTAGTTCATAGCTTCTGTAGGTGCATTCATCATGGCCTACTGACCTGCAAAAATTACAAAACAAATCGCTGGGACATCTGCGTATACTTCTGGAATAGATGAAAATTATCTGTGGTATGTTTTCTTCCTATCTGGCAGATCGTGCACCATAATGCAGATGCCACACTCAACCCTAGTTGTGCCTTTGGTCTTAATGGAATTGGTCCTCCCCTTGCCAAGTAGTTCGCAGACACTAGACAGTGGTGCTTGTCGTGCCCTTGGCCTTTGCATTTTATGCACCATACTTCCTCATGCACCTCCGGCTGAGTTGTCCTGTCTTGTTTCAAACTTTGCATCTCCAGACACAGATTCTGTAGTTGCGCATGGATTTGTTGGACTCCCAACCCAGGGTCTTGTATAGGGGTCTCATGTAATCTCATTGCTATCTCCAACACTTTGTCCTGGGTCAAAAGTTTTTGCTGTGACAGCGCCATCCTTAAGTGTGGCGTAAGTGAGGCCACAAACCATGCACGATGATGTGCATCTGTTAACGTCATATTGGCTTCGCGGATCGTACTCTTCAGCCTTTGGTCTAGATCCCAGGGTGTCTCGCCTGGGAGCATCACGATCTCCTTAAACCTGATGATTGATTGCATCTCTGATTTTGTCCTGCTAAATTCCCTGTTCAGCGTGGTCTGGATCTCTGCAATTCCTGCATTCGAGTGGTCATTAGAATGCTTGATATACCATGTTAATGCACGATCCTGCAATGCGCTCATCAATGTAGCCTTTTTAATATTATCATCCACGACGCCCTGTGCTTCCCATACTACTCTTACCACGATTCAGAATTTGTCCGAATCTTCATTTCCTACTGCACTGAACACCGGCAGTTTGATCACACTCGCCATACTGAGCTGCGGTGGTGGCGGAGGTGGAGTGGGTGGAGATGGAGGTGAGGAGGGTGAAACAGGTGGTGGTGTGGGTGGGGGTGGTAAAGATGGAATTATTTGTCTTATAAAATTGACCGCACTTCTCAGAGAAACTTTCGCGAGCTCCTCCTCACTTTCCTGTGAGGGTGAAATTAAGGGACTGTTTTCCAACTCCTCACTACTTCCGCTTCTATAGATCTTTCTGCTTCGTGTAGTCCCAAACATTAATTTATTTGCATAACCTGCTTTTCACACAATAGCATTTTAATCCAAGTGTTCAAAGATTTAATATACTTACTTCGCGGTCCCTTTAGAAAATGTCGCTCTGCCTCACTGTAGCTGACGGTCGTATCTACCACGATCTTAGTGATAAATCCTCCTATTATTTGATCGAGCCAGTGGTCCACAACTCGCGCTATCTTGTCTTCTGAGTCTTCTAGTCTGCGCACTAGTTCCAGAGTCCAAACTATTGGTTTGTCAAGCCTACACCTTCCGTGACTGTCTACTAACTTTGCGATCCACTCATACATCTCAGACGAAAAAGATGCAAGGAAAATTTCATTTATTTTGGTGTACAAGTAGTGATCCAACCACTATTCGTTAGATACTCGCGGATTTCTGTTTTCCTGTGCAACGACCTCGTGAATCTTCTTGTCCAACCACTCTTTAGTTTCTTTCTTTGTAGGATTCCAGTGGCACGACATTAGACATCATTTATGCAGATCCCGATCTTGGCAAAGGGACCATTTGTTGGCTTGTAGGGGCCTGACCTAGGTTTAGAGGTGATTTAGCCAAACAGATCCCAGTACTACTGGCCCTTTCAGCAATAGTCCGTGGAGCATGGACTGAGGTCCCACCCGAAGAAGTATGGGAGGGTGCTAGAACTAGGTTTCTGTACCCTAGCGATGTCTGATGGGATTCTAGGGGTCAGCGGTTTGGCCGGCGCTACACACACTTGCGATCCCTTCATAGCCTGTGGTGTGGCTTATGCGCAACCCTACTTGGGGCGCGACCCATATAATGCCCAAGCCTCTTGCTACTAAACCGATTACTTAACGTGTGTGTGTAAGATTTATGATTATTACAACATATTCACCAATCATATCAGAGCGTGCAATACATAAACCAATACAATCATATTTAATCTTGAACCATTCCTTCTCCACTCACTCTATCCTCTACTATCTTTACAACTTTATAGCCTCACTCTATTTATACAATCCCATGGTCCGCAGACCATGGGTAGGCCGACATGACTTTACATTACATTACTTTAGGGTGGACAACCCTATGACTTAACCTCTAATTTGCGCTCCGCGCCCGCAATTCGCGGAGTCTTACAAAATCCTTGACGAAAACTTTGGGCTTTAAGCCCCAAAACCTGCTGTGGGGGGATACCATGCCCAACACTTCTGCTAGTACATCCAATTTTCTTCTTTTGCTCTTCTTTGAAGTGACTGTCATTATGGGTTTCCTCATAAGAAGCATGTATTTGAGATTGATGACTGTTATGTTCAGACTTCTATTCTTTCTTTTCAACTTCCTATTTTTCTTATACCACAGTCTTAGATGCAGAATGGTATTATCATGAATAGCCTTGTCCAATTTACTTTGTTCCCTCAATGTTTCATTCTCCTTTTTGATATGTCTATTCAATATCTCTATTTCATAAATTTCCCGTTTGAGAGAGTCAATTAGAGGTTCTTGTGGATTGAAAGATGGTTCTGGATTCATTGAGGCACTTTTCTTCTCAATTGATTCTATATAATCATATATTTTTTGTTGTACTAGGACTATTTGTGGAGATCTTTGGCTTGGGCTACCTTCAAAATGATGGTCAGGAGAATTTTGAGGACTGTGTGTAGAAAAAATGTTAGCAGGAGAAGTTTATGGAGTTTCCTCTTCTAAGTTTAAGAACTCTGTCCCTTTTGACGATGCTTTCTTTGCCAATCCTCAGAGTCTAGAGCTTCTTCTAGGTTGTGGATGACTTACATTCTCTTTCTATGTGATCTTTTTCTCTTTTCTTATCTTTCCTCTTGCTCTGATTTTTTTCTTGATTTCTGTTAGTTCTTCGAATATTAATTTTTCATCATCTTTCTGTGATGAAGACTTGGGTTTGTCTTTAATGGTTATACCAATCTTCTTTCTTCTACTTTTTCTAACATTATCTTCTTTGGGTGACTCTGGTGCTTCTTGAAAATGATTTCTAATGAGGAAATTCTCCAGGGTATCTCATATTATTTTTAAATGAAACTCAATCAATATGTTTATCAACTCATGATGGTACATGGTTGTGTCTATGAACTCTATTTTCTTCTGCACGTTTTAGGCCATCCTTATTAAACTATTTAACAAGAAGAAAAGAAGATTGATTTCTCCATTTTCTAGGAAATTCATCAGTAAACATATATGGTAGACATACATGCACCCGAATCTCCCCTCATAGGTGATAAATTTCTGTAATATCAAAAGCATGCTCCTCCATTTACTTTTAAGAGATGAAATGGGAATTCCTTTTCTAAAAAAAGAGACATCCATACCTGAGTTCTTGAGGATTAATTTCCATGATTCACTGTGGAATTCCTTGTTTTTGAACCATCTTTCACCATGTCTTGGAAGTTCTGTAGCCTCTATTATGAACGATTCTATTACTGCAAACTTAATATCTCCAATTTCTACCTCTGTACTATCAAAAGATCTAGCAAATGATTTTGTGATCTCTTTATGAAAACCATCAAATTTTTCGATGAATTTGAGCCATCCAACCTTCTACAACATTTCCTTGAGTTGTGGGTATCCTTCCATAGACTTTTCTCCTACCTGTTCTGACTTGAAAATGAGTCTCGTGCCTTCTGCTTCACAAAATTCCTTAACCTTCAAAATTACCCTTCCTGGTTTATGAAATGGATTGATTGCGAGTATGGTGAAAATAACCGTGGGTTTGCGTGAAATAAGTAGATGGTAAGGGTTTTAGAGAGACGTGGAAAAATATGTCACGTTGTAGTCATGACCGTTAAAAACAATGAGGGAGTTAATTATGGACCCTTATGTGATGGAAGACGGATGGTGTGGCTGATATGCAGTACGATAGAGATGGGAATCAAATCAAATGATGATTTGTCATGGAGACATATGAATGCCCATATTATACATATTCTATGTTCTAACCTTTCTATTTTAAAATAAATTTTTGCACTTTTACCTCTTGGAACTTAACCTTCTTATTTGTTGGTTTTTCTTTGATGTTGATCCGAAGATACCCTTCTTAGCATATCATTCTTCAAAAAAAGATTCTTCAATTCCATGCAATCAACATTTATTTGGAACAGAGTTGCAAAATGGAATTATGGCTGCAGAATCAAACTGCCCGTAGAATGGAATTAGCTACAGAACATGACAAAGATGAAATATGGCTATGGAACATGGATGTGAAACAAAATGAAAATGGAGTGTAATGAAAAGAAAATGAAATATAATAGTGAAAGGGAATGAAATTGAAGTGAGATGAAATGAATTTGCAGATTAAACACTACAAATGAATGTAGCTTTAGGTCACTACTTATTACCGAAAGAAAATAGGAAATATAGGATGTCAGAAATCTCTGATTTCACCCTGTATTTCCTGTATAAGTAAGCCAATGAACAATTGGTTTTTAGACTTATACATTTTATTTATATATATTAATATAATTTTTATTTTATGTTATACACACCACACACACACACACACACACACACACCACACACACACATATATATATATATATAACATAAAAAATCTATAAGAAGAATTATTCTTCACCAAATTCATCTCAGTGTTATCTTGGAAAATTCTGACAAAATCCTCCCTTGAAATTGACTTATGATATATCTTTAACCGATGACCATTTCCAAGAAGAGGTACCTTTCTCTCATCTATTGTCCTTATTTTCACTACTCCATTATTAAAAACTTCTTCAATCTCATATGGCCCAAGCCAATTAGTCTGAAATTTCCCTTGAAAATCTTTGAATTTTGAATCGAACAAAAGTGCCCAATCTCCTTCTTGAAACTTCTTCTCCTTGATATACTTATCATGCCATTTAGCCCTTTGTTGTTGGACTAAACTGGTTCTTTGAACTGCATCTTGCCTGATTTCATCCAGCTCATTGAGTTGCTCTAATCTATGTTTTTGTGCTTCTGATAAATCCAGTCCCAATTGGACTGCCATCTTGAAGGTTTTGATTTGAAACTCTATAGGGAACAAGACTTGTTTCCCATAAACAAGCTCATTGGGAGTATGTGTTGTTGTGTTCTTCCATGTAGTATTGTAGGTCCATAAGGATTCAAGAAGCCTTTCTGCCCAATATCTTATGTGTAGATGTACAGCCTTAGTGAGAATTCCTTCAAGCACCTTATTGGTAGATTCAACTTGACCGTTTGCTTGTGGATGGTAAGGAGTAGACTTCCTATGTTTTATCTTGTATTCTTCTACAAGTATTTCCACCATTTTAGATGTAAATTGAGATCCTTGATCTATCACTATTTCTCTTGGAACCCAAAATGAATGAAGATGTCCTCAGAAAGAAAATTAACTACAAATTTATCATTAGCAAAAGGTAATGCTTTAGCTTCTACCCATTTAGTGACATAATCAGTGCATACCAAAATATACTTCTTTTGTTTAGATGTAGAAATAATTGGTCCAACAAAATTCAAGGCCCATTTTTCAAAAGGTTCAATGAGTACCTGAGTTTGTAGTGGCATTTCATCTGAGGGAGCAGGTTTCCCTATCCTTTGACAACTGTCACACCTTTTGACATACTCTTTGGAATCTCTGAAGATGGAGGGCCAATAATATCCTAAATGAAGGATTTTATAGGCCGTCCTTTTGTCAACAAAGTTTCCACCACAAGGTTCATCATGGCATGTGTTAAGAATTTGAAGCATTTCATCTTCTCGAACACATCTTCTTATCATAAGATTTGGACCTGTTTTATACAATTCATTAGTAATCCATGAGTAATTTGCACTTGTTTGAATGATCTTTATTTTCTCCTTAAGAAACATATGTGAAGGTGATTTTCTTGGACTAAGTAATTAGCAATATCTGCAAACCAAGGAGTTTGAGTAGTTACTGCAAAAAGATATTCATCAGGGAATTTATATTCAACTGGAGTGTTATCTTTGATTTTTTGAATTCTAGAAAAGAAATCAGCAATCATATTTTGTTTTCCAGGTCTATCTAAAACAATGATGTTGAACTCTTGCAGGAGTAATAACCGTCTCGTAACTCTGGCATTAGTAATCAGTTTATTCATTAAGTATCTAATTGCAGAGTGATTTGCATGAACAAAGGTTTCATATCATGTTATATAATGTCTGAACTTGTTGATAGCATGAATACCAACTAAGAATTCATTTTCAGTTACAGTGTAATTTAACTCAGTGGGAGTCAAATTCTTTCTTGTGTAGTAGATGGCATAAGGGATCAAATCTTTTTGTCCTAATACAACTCCCAGAGTTGTATTTGAAACATATGTTGAAATATGAAAAGGTAGTTTCCAATTTGGACCTCTTAAGATGGGTGCCTCAGAAATTTTTACTTTCAAAGTTTCAAATGCCAACTAGCAATCAGAATTCCAATTGAATTCACAATCCTTGGTGAGAAATTTGAAGAGTGGTGATGATAGTTTAGTGAAATTTTCTATAAAACTTCTATAATATCCTATGAATCCTAGAAAACTTCTAACATCCTTTTGACAACTTGGAATTGATAATTTAGAGATGACTTCAACTTTAGATTTATCAACCTTAATTCCATCTCCTGAAGTGTGATGTCCTAAAACAATCCCTTCTGTAAACATCATAAAACATTTTTCATGGCTTAGTGAAAGGTTTGCTTCCTTACATATTTTAAGAACTTTTTCCAAATTTTCTAATGCTTCCTCAAATGTATTCCCATAAATTGTAAAGTCGTCCATATATACCTCTACACAATCATGTATCAGATCAGAAAAAATTCCTAGTACTGCTCTTTGAAATGTTGCAGGTGCATTACATAATCCAAAAGGGAGTACTTAGTAGGCATAAGTTCCACATGGGTAGGTGAATGTGGTTTTATTTTGATCTTCAGGTGCCACTTGAATCTGATTGTAACCACTAAAACCATCCAAGAATGAGAAGTACTTCTTACCTGCTAATGTATCTAACACTTGATCAATAAAGGGAAAAGGAAAATGATCTTTCAGGGTAGCTTTATTCAATTCTTGATAATCAATACATACCCTCCATTTACCATTCTTTTTAGGCACAATCACTAGAGGAGAAACCCACTGGCTATCTAAAATTGGGTAGATAAAATTTACATTCAACAATTTTTGCAACTCTTCTTTCACAATTTCCCTAAGATTTGGATTCATCCTTCTTTGAGGTTGTCTGATAGGTTTACAATTTCCCTCAATGTAGATGTGATGTATACAAGTCTTAGGACTAATTCCTTTCATGTTAGTGTATTCCCATGCATATGCAAAAGAATGTTGTTGTAAAGTTTTGTTAGCTTTTCCTATTGTAATTTTTCCAAGTTATTGTTTATGTTCAATGTTTTCCCTGGAAAGATTTCAACTGTAGAGCTACCAAATTCTTCCATAGAATAAAGAGACATCTGCATAGATGAAAAATATTAAATATTAGATTTATCTTGAAACTTATCATGTTCATATTCTGGAGATGATTCAAAATTTTCCATTGTATTCAAGATTTGACTATCTTCACTAATGGTTGAAATAGTAAAGAGAGACTGAATATCATTTTCATCATCAATCCATTCTTTGTCATCTCTCTGTGATTATTCTTGCTGGAGGATATAAAGTGAATTTTGTTAGTTGAATTGCCATCAGAGATATACATATCTCCAGATCTACCACTAATGAAAGCATCAGCTATAGCCACCCAAGGTCTTCCTAATATAAGTGGATGTCCTCCTAGATTGCTCTTTGGGGTTAGGATCATAAAATAAACAGGGTACTCCCAAAATTCTAAAGACACTGAAATATCTTCTAACACACCATCTGGTTTAATTACAGATCTATCTGCCAATTGCAGTAATATAGGTGTATAAAGAATATTGGGAAGTTTGAGCTGTTCCATGGTTTGTTTGCTCATGATGTTTATTACTGCTCCTAAGTCAATCAATTTATTTGGGATTTCAACTCCATTGATATGTGTTTTTACAACTGGACTTCCGGGATCTATATATTTTTGTATGGAAATTTTTCCCATCATTATGTCTTCTATTTTTCGTGTTGGTGAATTCTTTTTACTTCTTTTGTTTTTCTTCCTAGTTTCTTCATGCTCAGCTCTTTTATTTTTTTAGCTAGAATTGGAATCTCCTTAATGGATTGTAACAAAGGGATTTTGATACAGACATTTTTCAATTCATCTAGAAAATCATAATTAGGCAACATAATATGCTTTTCTGCCCCTCTATCAACTTGTAATCTTTCTGGAAAAGGAGGTGTAGAAGTAGATACTGGTTGTTGCTCTATGATAGGAGTTGAGTTTATTGGTTCTTTCTGTTTTTCATTTTCACTGTTCTGGTTTTGAGGAGATTTTCCTTCAAAACTTTTATTTTGTTGTAGATAATCTTCCTTAGAATTGTCTTGTTCTTGAGTAACCACAGAAGGTTTTTTCTTTTCTAATATCCTACCAGATCTCAATTGGACATCATTGAAATCTAATGGAGTGATCATGTAAGTTGGAAGTTTTTGTCCTTCCACCATATAGGTATTCTGAGGATTTTTATTATTGGGGTTAGGTAACTGTTGGGCAGGTAATTGATTTTGTATTTGTGGAAATGGCAGTGAAAGTTGAGGGTTTTGGTTTTTAAGTTGGGGCTGTTGATTTTGTGGAGGAATTTGTTGGGGAGGATAGTTTGGATATCGTGGAGGATATTGATAGTAAGGAGAGAATCTTCCATAAGCATTCTACATTCCTTGAGCCCAAGGTTGAGTTTGAGATTGAGATTGAGGCCAAGGTTGTTGCCAACAATTTGATTTTTGAGGGGGTTACATATACATTTGGTTGTTAAAACCCTGATTTTGCTGCCCTTGCCAAGGTCTTCTAGAGACAAAGCAAAGAGACTCTGTTGGATTTGAAACTGTTTCTTCTTGAAAAAAATCCTTAAGACCAGGTATTGAAGGACAAATTTTGGTCTCATGGTTTTCTGAACAAATCACACAAGTCTCTATGACTTTTGTATATAAAGGGCATTCTCTTAAAGTGTGCTTCTTTCTGCATTTGGGATGGAAAATAACCAGAGCATCAGTCTCAGTTTTCTGCTTGTTTTGTAACTTAAGTATGTCTATCTGTTCACTAAGGCTCCCTAGAATATCTGTTTTAAATTCATCAAGCATGTTTCCAATTTCTGCCCTACTCACTGATCCGGTTGCAGATTTATTCACCCTAACACGAGAAGGATCTCTTGGACCTTTCCTAGTTTTGGATTTTCCTCTTGAGAGATGAACACATAATTATCCTATGTCACTCAATGGGAGTTGAGAGATATCTCCCTTCCCCATCATGTCAAGGATATCTATCCACTCATCTCTTATGGCTTTTAATAAAAGAGATTTTAAAGTATCTTGATGTAAGCTATCCATTTTTGCTCTTTTTAAGTCATAGTTGAATCTCTCAATTAAAGCCTCTAATTTTTCATCCTCTCCTTGCATCATTTTGAACACTTCATCCTTGTGATTGATAGGCATGCAATAATCCAAATACCTGTCCAAAAACACTTTCTTCATGTCATTCGATGTTCTAATGGACTAAGTGACTAACCCCATGAACCATTTTAAAGTAGCTCCTTTCAATGTTGAAGGGAACAATTTGAGTTTTTGAGAGTCTTGTAAATAATCACAAGTTCTACACAAGACTTCAAATTCAAATAAGAAGGTTTCAGGGTCTTCACTTTTTAATCCATGAAAATTTGGGAGGACAGAAGGTAAGATATTTTTCATTGTGGCATCTATTTCTTCATCAACTATAGGGAATCCAAAAGAATTATCAACTTCCCTATTTCCTCTACCTCTTACATTATTTCCTATGCCTTCTCCAGGATTTCCTCTACCTCCTCCTCCTCCAAACAATGAGAATTCTCCATCCTCTCCTTCTTTTGCCATTATAGTTTCTTCAGAGTCAATATAAGATTCAACCTGCAAGTTTAATTACTCTTCCTCTAGTTCCTCTATTAATGGTATGTGGAAGAGAGGTTCTACTTCTTCTTCTCCACTAGGTATTCTTAATTCTTCAACTAAAATATGTTCCCCTATGGAGGTGAAAAAGACTACTCCTTCTACTCGAGATCCAGGATTTTCCTCCTCTAAGACTGCCTCAGTAGATGAAGTGGGAGATCCTCTTGATTGAATTTTTGACCTTAGAACTTCAGGAGGTATATGGATAGGAATATGAGCTTGATATGGAGGTGTATCTCTTCTTAGTCTTGGTGGAGTAGGTGGTGTTGTAGGAATTGAAATCCTGCCTCTAGCTATAAATCTACCCCTAGAGTCTCTTTCTCTATGAATATATTTTTTTTTTTAATGTAAGAGATAGGGTTACCTAATTACACTTCCCTGGCAACAACGCCAAAATTTTTAGTCAATTTAGTATCCTAAATTTCTTGCATGAATTATCAACTGATGTTTGTAGACTGATGAAGTGTGATGCACTATATCTGCTTAGTTAACTTTTCTCTTACTTCGTTGTTTTGTATTTTTATGTTTGTTTTGGGGGTTTTTGTTCTTTGATGTCTAAGAATATACAATCTATGAGAGATTTACTTGGATCTAATGATTTTTTAAAGGAAGGATAGGTTCCTAAGTTAGTCTAACCTCCTAAAAATGGACCAAGAATCATTTTTAACTAGTTAGGACCTAATAAGAGAAACATAGCATCTAACTTATCTACCATTTAGTCCTAATCCATGGATCTAATTCTTACAACCAAAAGTAATACTGATGTAGAAGGTAATTCAATAATTTCATTCATTTAGCCATTCAACCATTCAATTTTGGAAAATGATAGAATCAATCTCCTTGAAATGATTTTTTGGAATGTCAAATGATGCAACTAAGTAATGACCTAAAAACATAAAAGAAAAGATGACAAATTGTAAAACTGACAATATGTTGAGTAATCTCAATCACCGCATGAATTAGTTATTCAACCAATTAAGTTAGAATTGTCATTATTTTGAAATGGTTTTGAGAACATATATTAATACAGATAATTGACAGTTCTATGCTAAGAAAATTAGTAATCGAAATAGTAAGAAGCTAAGCAACTATGTATTCTCATTTCTTCATTTTTCATTCAGTCATTTCTCATACACTATCTCATAAGAATAAGACTTGCACAGTTGTGATTTTTATCCTTACACTATTGGTTACAAACTGAAATGAAACAAAACTAGATAAAATGGACTTGCAGAAAACAGAGTAGTAGAAATTAAAATGAAAACAACAAGTGAAAAACCTCCTTCAGTGCAAGGGCCCTCTGCGACTGATGTGGCTAGATGACAACTAATTAAAGATGCACTTTTAAACCACCATTGACAAAACAAAGTTTGTATTATTAACAAAATGATGTCTGAATAAAGTTTTTATCAAAAAGCCTGTAATCCCTTCTATCTTCTAACTACTTCTCAGTCTCATTTAACCGATATTTATAGAAAAAAACATAACTATCTAAGAGAAAATATTGTTACAGGTGGCTTGATCCAAATCTATCATGACTGTTTATAGAATTACATGCTACAAATGGCTTAATTCTAATTGTAATGAAACACTTAAACTTCTGAATAGCTACAGGTGGCCTGATTTGCATTAACTCCTCAACTTCTTATTAGCTACAAGTGGCTTAATCTACATTAACTCTTCAAAATAATTGTTAGACACCTTATTAACTACGAAATATCAAGAGTCCTACTGCTACTAGATAGCATATTTGACTCCATCTTTGACCATGACTTTAGGCATGCTTTTCTGTCGATCTGGATTGAGTGAGTAGGATAGAATCCATGTGGAGATGATTCTAGAGATGCCCATGTGGCCCAGTTCTTCATTTGACACCTGTAACCTACCAAACCATGAGAGTAGCTAAGGAACCCACAGTTAGCTACAAAATAGGCTGTGTTTCATAGCTAATTTGGAAAAATCTATTAAAATAGAAAGAACATGAAAATATAATATGGTGATCATTTTAATTCTTTCCTAAGACAAAATCTAGAATTTATCATTGATTGGATCTGTAGTCTTGTGAGAAATCAAGAGAAAAAGGTGAGAACAAATGTCAAGGGGAAGTTTATTCTAAGGATCAATAGATACATGGCCAAATTTTATCTATCTCCTCAATGATGTTGTTCCATATGATTTCCTTGACATGACCCAGAGTGTGGCAAATGGAAGACTCAGCTGTTGACTTCTTCCATACTTCTATCTAATTCTGAGATCTCTGAAGCTCTGCTGCATGAAAAATCTTTGAGTTTTGGTGATGATCCTCTAGAAGTTTCACTTGATCCTGCAACTTCTTGATTTCTTTAGTCTGGAGAGACATGTTTTGCACTGCATTGACCAACTGGTCTGCAACATCTCCTGTACTTGTCATAGTAGAGATGGTCGTAGGAATGACAGTGATAGGAAGTTATTCTAAAGGGGCAATATTTTTAGAAGATTTCTTCTTTTCTTTGATCAATTTCTCCATCTATGTCTCCATTTGCTTAAGCTGTGCAGTCTTCTCCATGATGAGCTTCATCATATCTACCTTTTGAGTATCTGTCTATGTAATATCCTTAGCCAAAGGATCTTCAATAGTTGGTAGTTTTAACTGCTTCCTTAATGCTGCTATATCCAAATTCTTCTTCTTGAAAAGTTCCTCTACAACATTGATGTTTGTAGGATCATAACTCAGTTTGATTACCAAATCCTCCATGGTTTTAATCCTGGTTTCTTTGGTAAGTGCATAGACCTTCTCCATCTTTAGCTATGACTGGACATTTTCTAATGTAACTTGTAATTTGGACAAAGTCATGGCAGTGTTAGTGATAGTAGAGAAAATCATTTCCTCGGTCTGCTTATGCATCTCCATTTGGTCAATGGGATGTATATCATTTACATCAAACTCAAAAGCTATATTTTTGCAGTCTGATGCTCCCTTGGGCTGGGGAACATGTGATTGGAGGAATGCCATTTGTATTTTCCCCTTTTCTGAGTCAAAGGCTGACATGAGCCTGCTTTGGGCACCAGGAGTCTATTTCCAGAATTGGTTGTAAGTGTTAATCTTCAAGGCTTCATTTCTGACTTTTATCTCCTTGAAGATGTCCATTATGCTCTTCTCTGCATCACCTGAAGTAGGTGTGTTGGTTTCCACAATTTGCTGTCGCTATTGTGAAGTTGTGGAGGTGGTAGGAGACTGTGTGGACTAATCAACCATTAATGAGGAAAAAAGTGGCTCATTAGTGGTGATAATGGTCTGCTGCTCTGAATCTTTGATAAGGCTTAGTCTGGAACTAAGCTTGGCCTTCGTTCTATACATTATTTTAAACCCTTCACTGAAGATGTCAGTCCCTAAAGGGGACTCTTCCTCTCTGCTCCTCTTGGTTGGCTTATCCTGCATGGTAGGAGTCTGCACTATAGATGATGATACATGTTGTTCTTCTTCCTCCTGTAAGGTGTTCTCAACCCACTCTAACTGATTCTTGTACTTTTTTATATCTGGCCTGGCAGTGTGAAAGTAAGGAGTAGACTTGGTTTCTACCCTTAATCGAGAAATGATTTCTAAAGGATCATAGGACCAGGTAAAACTGAGGCTGAACTTCATTTCCTTCAAGAGCTTATCTGCCTCTTCCCCTGCCGCCATGTTGTTGCAAATGAAAGGGATAACTTGTGTTTTTATTTTAAATTGGGATTTCTTCTTGGTAGCAACAAAGTGGATTTCATCCATTTTGATCATCTACCTTATGTACTCCAAGGCAAAAATCCTCATTGGGAGGAATTTTGGCAGCTTGTAAGGTGGGAGCTCGCATCCAAATATTCTTATTTCTGTATAATTTTCATAAAGGTACCATTCCCCTGTTTGAACTTTATCTATTTCTTCACTAATCCTTAGTTCTATTCTACTGCTCAGGAGACCTATTGCTGGGTGAAAAAACATATTTGTAAACTGTTTTTAAGTGTACTCTTTCTGCTCTTTCATGACTAAAGTAGTCCAAAATATGATTGACTGTTGGTTTCCCTTCTCATCCATCTTTTGTAAAGATAGGTTAATTTTGTCCCCCTGAAAGTATAGGAATATGTAGATTAACACAAAGGCATATTCGAATACCTCCTCAGTTGGAAATTTAACAAGTTGTTGATGAATGGACTCTGCAAGAAAATGGGTGAAACTAAAAACAATGGAGGGCTTAGGATCAACAGAGAAGGTGGACAAAAATCCTATAATGGCCTCATCTACCCATTGATCATAGTAGTAGCCAAGGAGGTAGGAAACAACAGTGATAATCTTCTTAGCTCTCTCAGGGAAAATGGAGGATGGATAAGGAGGATTTTTCTTTGGTAATGAAGCATTTTGTGTCAAGAACAACTCAAGAGTTTGGGCTCTCCTGGCAAAGTCTGATTTCTGGTATATTTTAACTAGTGCTTCATAAGAAAATGGGGTAGCATTTTCTACTGAGGGAGCTTGCATCATCTGATCAATGGCCTGAGGGGTTATGGTAAACATAATTTCTCCAGTGGGAGTGACTATGGACCTTTGGCTTGGAAAATAGGATGCATGACATTTTCTAATAAAATCTAGGGTGTTGTGGGTACGAGGAAAGATGTAATGAGGTAAATTTGACTCCCATTATTAGATGTCATCTGCCTTATCTATATACTTGTGTTCAAGCCAACAATACATCTCGAAGAGGTCAAGTTCACAGAGTGTCTCATGGATTTTGTAGTCTCTGTCAGCCATAAGGACGTGGTGAAGATCTATGGGAGGAAAGATCAGAGGATTGACAGGTTCCTCTGGTCCTTTTTCTTTGGAGGCATATTGGCTTTGGCTAAGAACATGAGTGAAAATAACTAGAATTTTGAATGTAGCAAAACAAAAAGAAAAGTCAGGCTATGGAGGTAGAAGCAGAGGTAACAAGTTGATAATGATTGATGAGAGATGTTGCTGGCGATTGAAATTGTCGAAATGAGTCTAGCAATACCTATAGGAAATCAATTAACAATGATAAAGCTTGAATTCAGTATCCAGTTATCAAATAGAAAAGAGGTTTATGTAATGAATTTGGTTTTCCATTGAAGGTGGCATGGGTCCGTTGAATTAATGATTAAGCCAATTAAATGCTTAGCGGGTTAATTCTTGAGGGAATGAATGTGATTTGATTGAGTTTAACAGACAGATGAGGTGGTGGAAGGTGAGTGGTGGGAGTGTAACGGGTAGGAAGGCGGTATCGGGAGTGATGGAATCAGCTTTTCGGGGGGGGGGGGGGGGAGAGTGATTAGTGGTTTCAATCGAGTGGGGCCCAAAATGCTATGAAGCTGACACGTAGGGGCAGGTGCGGTTTGGTATACCGCCCATTTCGAACCCCAACCCATGGATGGTAAAGCTTGGATGGTGAGGGGGGGCTGAAATCGCATGTTGGCCATCGCATGTGGGAAGATGGATGGAGATGGAGTGTGATATGGTAGGGGATTAATCGTGATGTGATGGGATGTCCGGTGGGGTAGGCGAACATTAATAACTACATAATATGGATTATTTATAATGTATGAGGGGGTGTAATGACTTAGGGATAAGTGGATGAAGGGAATTATGAGCGAAGGGAATAATGATTTGGGATTTTAAACTTAGGGATAGGATTAATACCCAAAATGCTTGATATATAAAACCTTAGAGTAAACCTTTACTCCTTTGTCTTTTTCTTCTACACATGAAAGCACATTTGATGTTTGTTTGTGGCACATTTAGACTAGCAGCCTGTGCATTTATAAAAACATAAAATGAAGCCTTTCTTTTCTTTTTGCTTCCCTATCATTTTATTTTCCTTTTGGCTTCTTTATTTAGGGCAGTTAACACCTATCATTTTATTGATATGGATTCCTATAAAACGTTAAATTTGCATAAAATTTTAACTTTTCTTTCTTTTGCATCGATATCCTAACTTAACATTTTAAAATTATTTTGACTAATATCCTAACTTATGAAAACTAAATAATGTTACAACAGTTGGTAAACCCAACCACTTCATGACCTCTACCAAAATGAGGTTCTTTTGGCTCCCACTGTCGACAATGAACTGTAATGGGGAACCCTTTACCCACCTATGGGAGTGGAATAGGCGCTCCTCCTCCTCTGAATCTTCGGGTTCCTCCTGGATCTTCATGGTGGCAATGGTGGCATTGGGCTCCACATCGATAATCTGCTTCCCTTTATCATTCCCCTTGTCAAGTTTTGACTCAGAGTCGAAACATGCATCTGATTCTAAAGCCTTTAACTCGGCCACTAGTGACTGCTTGGTCCAACACTCACTTGTATTATGGGTGGAGCTCTTATGGAACTCACACCACTTTCCCGTGTCCTTCTTTGGATTCACGGCATTGTTCTTTGCTTGTGGGCTTGGTGAGTTGTCCTGGGTTGCCCCGCCTTGGCTTTGTCCTTTATTCTGTAGTTTGGGGGCACCTTTCCCTTCTTCGGATTTGCAGATCCAAAGTCTCGCTTCTTATGTTTAAACTTTTGCTCGATCTTGACAACATATTTGTATGTCGTGCTGAGTGAGGAGATGTCTAGGAATTCCATCTCATCCTGGATGTACCTATGCAGGCATCCGTGGTACTTGAGAACCAAATTCTTCTCAAAATCCTTGATACCCTACTTCGTGCGAAGGGTATGAAAAACATTGGTAAACTTCGGCACATCTTGGTCCCTTCACTGTTGCACCATTGTCCACTTTATGCATTTATCCTCATATCTCCCGACAGGGTAGTACTGCCTCCTTGATGGCATCCTGGAATGAGTTCCAAGTGGGTGCGGCTGAAAACAGTGAGTTCATACTTTGATCCTTATACTCACAGTAGGTTTCCCACCAGTCCTGGACATGGGGGCTTCTTTGAGAAGTGCAAAAGTGATCTTTTCCTGGTTGGAAAAATCATGAACGGAAAAATATCCTTCCAGTAGATTTAACCATTTGTCTACAGCATGTGCATCTATCTGACCCTCAAATATGGAAATGTCAAAGTTAACTTGTACCTTAAAGGGTGTGGCACTTCCAGAGTAGCTTCCAGAAGTAGATGCGTCACCCTTGGGTAGCCGCTGAAGGATCGGGGCAAAGTTGTCCATCATCGCATTCCTTTGTCGCTCGAGGGCTTCTTCGAGCAAGATTTTGATAGGATCTCCTGCCCCCTTGTCTTTCTTTTCATCCGCCATGGGAGACTGTCGGGATTTGCAAGGCTAGCCTTGCAGAGGTTCGACTAGTTCAAGCCCTAACTCCTTATATCCTGACCTCCTTGGGGACATGCGAAGAAAAACAAAGAAAGAGCAAACTGCTCTGGTACCACTGATCCAGATTTAAACAGGAACACAAGAAATTATAGATATAACCACAAATACAAATATGCAGTAGAAATAACACTTTATTTCATTAATATCAAATACTGAAATATGCTTACAAACAAAATGGAAATAAGACTATCTCGGACGATGGTAGCTTATCTATGAGAAGAGATGTGGTGGCTACATGCCTCTAGACTATGTTACAACAAGGCTGAAGGGCCTTTTTATTATTAAACAATAAGAGAAAACCCTAAAGAACCAAAAACCTAACCCAAGGTGATGTAACACCAAGATTTTATGGGCCCCGTTGGGGTTAGTTGGATAATGAACTTCCCAGGGTCGCGACTTGGTCATATTATCTCCGTTTGACGCGCATGATACCCCATTGGAAAGATCTCTCTGAGGACTATGACATTAAAGAAATTTTTAGGCAAAAAATTACTGGTACAAGATTGCCAAAAAAACGTCGTTTAGGGCTTCAAAACGGCTCCAGAAGTTTAGGACCTGAAAAGCTGCTAAAAATAGTAAATTGTGCTACAATTATGGAAACTGAAAAACTGAAAAAAACAATGGTGGGGGTCCAAGCGGAATTGGCGGTTGACCACCAATATCCACCTGGATTGGCAACAAACTAAACAAACTAACATATACTTTCCTAGTTTATGTTTAACAAATGCAGAGAGAAGGAGAAATCTACCTCGCTCTGATGCTAATCACTCAATCCTTTTGGAGATGACTTTGATTCTTTCACTCCAGGCCTCTCTCCTTACTTGTTCTTCACATATGAGTACCTACAAGGAAGATCAAAGAGCAATGCAAGATACAAGAGCATATATGGCATACATCAAACATAAACTACTTAATACTTCAAGGAGCATTAAGCTAAAAGCATTAAGATTCACACAATTATGGAAAGTGAACATCAAATGTATATATTAATGAGCTAAAAAGGGAAACATACAACCTATGTCTTGATGTTGGAGACCTCCTTTTGGTGGATGTCCAAGTCCAAGCAAAAAATCTTCAAGCATTCCTTCTCTAAGCTAGAATGGGTAGCATGTAAGCATAATCTTAGCATAGGGATGCAACAACCAATGACCAACCATTTGGGGATGGAAGGGAGTGAATTTATACGAAGGGAGAGGGAGTTAGGGATCAAAGAAAGAGGGAGGAAGATCCACATCTCAAGGGGAAATCCCATGATGATAAGATCAAGAGGTCCAAATGGGAGAGCTCGACCATATCAACAACAACCAAAATCTAGCTCGTTGTTCTCGAAGGTTCTAGGATACGAAGCTTCTCCTCCAGTTTGGGAAAACCTGCCAGAAGAGGTTCAGTGTGGGTTTTCATATTAAAACTCACGCTGGCAGTGCTAGGGTAGAACTGTGAAACCTACCATCAGCGTGGGCAGACAGTGTAGCAAAACGTGCTGATGCTAAAATTTAGGTTTTTAGTTAACTTTCTTCAGAATGGATTCGGGGTAGTTTTCCTTTGAGTCTTCAGGAAGGTTTTGGTTTGTATATCGTGATGGATGTGCTACATAGTTGCTAATGTTTTGGGATTTTGGGATATGGAACAAGAATTGAACAAGAGGTGTGACAAAATACTTTGTAAGACCGCTCAGACTAGCAGGGGCCCTAAAAGGGGATCCTTGAAGGGTTACTACTATAGGCTAAGGGCTACGATGGAGCAATAACCCAGGGTCACCCTCAGCTAAGGATCCATACTCTTTATAGATTTTCACTGATAAGAGGAGACCTGTTATTATAAGGATCACAAAATGGATGGACCAATGATAGGGCGATGGGTGATCCTCGAAGCCTATTCACAAGAGAGTCTCAAATATGTGGCTTGCTTGTCTTGGAAGACAAGATGGAAGTCTCTCTAGGAAGGGCTTGGGGAAATTTTCTAGGGTTAGGTTTTGAGTATGTCTCTTATAAAGGAGATCCCTAAGTCCTATAATTCTTGTGGAAACTTGGGTTCTAGGTGACCTTTGAAGAATTAACCTTGATAGTGCATGGGACCACATGGGACCAAATGGACTCGAGGTTCAGTCAACAAGATGTGATTTAGAAACCAATGATATGATTGACCTAATTAGGGAGGGGAAAGGGATCAAGGAATGAATTTTCAATGAAAGGAAATGCAAGGATCCCAGTGAGGTTTCTAGCCTAAGGGAAATAAAGGGCAAGAATTAGTCTTCGAGTTAGGGCTTGCGATATCTCAAGATCCCACCGTCAGAATCTCATGAAATTTGGAGGGCTTCTTGAGGACACACTAGCAAAGTTGTGGACCAAAAATGAAAGTACTTAGATGGATAGTTCATGATATAATTTATTCCCTAGGTGACCTAGAGGACTAGGCCTAAAGAAAAGGAAAGGGGAGAACGAAAATAGTTTTAAGGTGATAACATTTGGGTGAACCAGTTCCTAATATTTTGTGGAGATTGGATTCAGGTAGAATTATGACAGTGGACCTTTGAATTTTCTAGGTCAAGGAGGCCTCAAAGACAACTTCGTTTGGGACTAGGGCGACAACAAAAGCAACTTCAAAAACTTTATACTTCATTTTGAATGATTATTGGCTTGTTAAGATGAATTTCAGTAATGAAACATCCCTAGGAACATTCATTCATTATAAATTGGCCATACATGAAGCATTCACTATCCAAAAACAAAATTTTCACAACTTCGCATATGAGATGCAACAAATAAGCCCTAGTATAGCAAAATCCCAACAATAATGTATGTGAGAAAATTAAAAAGAAAGAATAACATTAAACTGTACTTACATGTATAAGAATATATCCAACCATCCAAAACCTTGCCATCAAGAAGCTCCAAGACATATGAAAATTATCCAAACATTAAAATTCATTCCATGCTCCAAGAATTTGTCCTCCAAGAAAGATAGCGAAAATTTCTAAAGGGATACTAGTTCCAAATCCAAGTGATGATGAGAAATGAACTCTCATAATTTGTTTTTATACTCTCTTAATGAGTTCAATTTACCTATTTGAGCCTACATTAGCCCCTAAAATAAAAATAATGTGCAAATAACTAACTTTTGGTGACAGACCCATCAAACTAGCTAATAAACAAAATAACAAGTCTCTCAAGAGGTCAAATGATCAATAATACATGTTGTTGGGTTCTCTAAGAACCTTGATGAAGTCCATAAGTGCCATAATGATGAATATGACTTCCAAAATGATGGACTAGTGGTTGTTCCCTTGTTCTCCACATAATAAACTTGTGGTGCTCCCAATGGGTGTCAGGGCACACAAGTGACCTCATGGATCTACAAGTAAGTCAAAGATGCCTGTAGACCATCTGTAAGGGCTCAAATAATGGTGTAAGTGATGCCACATCAACATATAATTCTTGGGTCATTTGCCAAGTGCATGGTACAGTTATGGGTATGGATGGGCAAAGGTGAATTAGGTGCATCTTCCTTGTTCAATAGGTGAATCTCGAGCAATATTTGAACATCTCTAGGGATCCATGGTGTGTTGTATACTGCTGTGGAGAGCCATGGCTCTCAACACACACCCTAATGTGCTAATGTAGCCCTATGTAGGGTTAGGATCCCATATAGGGAGACCAAACCCAAGATGGAGACTACTTGCAATCCTGCATAACATCCAATGTGTCCCCTAGTCTTCCAATACAAGAAGTCATTAAAGAAATCAAGTAAAATATCTTAAAACCATGGACAATAGGTGGGGACTTCATAATGGCATGCCCTTCCATAATGGGCTTTGGCATGTGCTAATGTCTCCAAGCTCTAAATGGGGTTAACCATGTATCCCATTAGGTGGTTTCTACTTCTAAAGGGGATAATAGGTCAAATGTGCATCCTTTAAAAGGCGATGGCATGTGATAAAGAGATGAATTGAGTAGGGACTGAAAAGGGGCAGCCCCGGGCCACATGTTGGGATATAAGGGTAGCTAGTAAAAGGGAAGCCCACATTTGGGTATATAATGTATAGGAGGGAGAAATCTTGGTACATGAGGTGCCTCGACCTTGATTTTTCCACCCATTAGAGGAATTTTGAGGTCGAAAATGAGCCTCCTAAGGAAATAATAAATTAATAGCTAAACCAATAAAATAAAATTTATGAATTTGCAATTCATTTTTTCCACCACAATCCATGTAACCATTTTTAAATTCAATTGAAAAGTTGTACCAAAATAAAATCAATAAAAAATTGTATTGATGTGATTATAAATAAAAATGAGCTTTTCAAGAAAAAGTCATTATCATTGAACAACTAATGCATTTGTCCTTCGTACTTAAATAAATTATAAATATAAATTCATAAATTCTTAATTGTATAATATACCATTAATTAAAATATATTATTTAAATTATACAACTAAATATATAAAACATGTAATTAAAATACTATATAAAAATCAAATAATATAATATAATAAATGTAATAAATATTTTATTATAATTTTACATTATATATTAAATTGATTGATTTTAATGTAAGAAGAATAATATATAATATAAAAATGAATATAATATATATTATATTAAATTTAGATTATTTAAATTATACAAATTAATATACATTTTTCTTTAATTTTAATAGTTTGGTATCGCTATAATATAATAATAATAATTCAAGATTGATTATCCCTAAAATACAAGGTTACATTTTTATTTATTTTATTTCATATGTATATATATATGTAAGATATTAATTTATAATTAATTTGGAATTGGTAATATTAAATAAAACGAGATGAATATATAATATAAAAATAAATATATAAAAATATAATATTTATTGAAAAAAGTGTAAATATATGCAGATTGTATAGGGATATGCATTGTTTCTTTAAAAAAAATATGAAATGACAATAATAACATTTTATTCAAAAAATGTGACCTTTATTATGAGTACTTTACATTATGACTTTAAAAGTACTTATAACGTTATCATGGTTAATGATGAGTTTTTATCTACCATTGAGAATGTGACAAGTACCTTTAACTCAAGCAATGTCACCTCAACTATGGGGGATGATGTCATCCCCTAAAATGTGATTTGTTATCATAAAGTGAATTTTGATTGTACATTTTCCTTAGGAAGCACATTTTTGACCTCAAAATTCCTTTAATGCTTGTTTATATGTTTTTTTTCCTTTTATGATTTTTCTCTGATTAACTGGTCAGGGCTCAAGGGGTAAGGGCATGATGTGTGAGATATAATAGTGGATACCCCCTTTAAGGTAGGGCGGTTCATTTCCCACCGAGGGTTGGGACAATCATGGGTTCCTAAATGATAAATGAGGCTCATCTAGGACTTGTAGAAACCAGGTTGATGACCATGATCATGGGTAGATCTCATGTATTGGGTTTTTCCCATGTGCTAAATGTGTTTGTCCTGACCATCTTTTGCATTTTCTGGTACATTTTCCTGTTGAATGTGGCCAATTATGCTTTTAGTTTTCTTTTCAGCCGCATCAACCTCTGGGGCATCATTCCAAGCTCGACCCAAGGTGTGGGGAAAGGGAAGGGGAAAGCTAACCCTATGTGGACCCAGTGGAGGAATGTGGACCTAAGTGGGAGAAATGATGAATGGGGTTAGAATGAATGGAAGGGGAGTAATATATATGGATGAGGGAGTGGGACCACACAACCAAAATCGAGGTTTCCCATGCAATACCACCCTTAAAGCCAAAGCGTCAGTAAAAGAGATCCCATGGGACAAGAATCCAAGGTTAACATCCAAAAGGGGTCTAGGAGACAAGAGCACAAACCTAGCCCATTCTTTCCACCGAATCCCCCCATCCATGCATAAAAGTGTTCATGATAAGCAAACTATAATACTCAATTACTAAATGAGAAGGCATACCTTTAGGTTCAGAAGGCTCAACTTCAAACATATGATCATAGAAGATGGGTGAGGGACCACATGACTGGCTCAGGTGACAGAGAAATGGCACAACAAGCTAGTTGGTGGTTGCTGGCTGCCGATTGAGGACCAACTTGGAGAATTTTTTTCGCCTAGGGATATCACCCATAAAATTGTGGGTAACATATTTTTCCAACTAGGACGTGATCTCTCGAAGAAGTGGACAAAGCTACTCGCATGTTAGGTCATGAGAACTCCAACAATCTCTTGGTTACCATAGACCTGTTACTTGCACATATAATAGATGAGAAACACAGAGTAGCATGCTTTCATGACGTCTCATGATTGCACATGCTTGGATTAGGCCCATAAAATTAACTTATATAGGTAAAATGCAACTTTTAAATCTAAACGCAGCTAATCTATCATGAGAAATACCATATGACATTAGTTCTAATGCAAAAATAAGCATGCAATGCATCTTACCCTAACATGCATATAATAATGTTAATGTTAAGTGTAATCATAAAGCCAATGCGACCAAAATATCATCATATCAATATACATATGCCTGCTAGTATGAATACTCATGTATCCAATCTCGAAGCGGATGCAGATACATATGTATGGAGGATGAAGTGGGTGGGAGCTAGGAAAATATGATCTCCATTTGAGGTAAAAGGAAGCCCTAGGAGAAGGAGAATAAGCCAATCTAGGAGTGTAGAGCTTTCCCTCTAATTATGCAATGGTGGAACGAAATATCACTCTTAACAAATCCTTATCACAACCATAATTTATAATATCATGTTTTTTAGATGTCACAAGGATGTGATGAGAGGGAAACAAAGGGAAAGGTAAATAAGGGGTGAAATAAATAGGTCACTCAAGGTGATGGTCCCATTTGAGAGGGGAGGTCATTGAGTGATCAATACCCCGAGGGTGTGTCCAAGGAGGTAAAATATAATCAATGATGGCCTACTCCTTGAAACTGTACTCGAAAATGGGAAAGGGTTCACAGTCACTTGAGATCACATGACAAAGTGTGAGAGAATCACTTGATGAAGGCTTAAGATGATGACAAATAGAAAAGGGAAAAGGTGAAGGTGAAGACTCAATGGGACCCTTTTCTTGATAATCCAACTCTTGCGGCTCAAGTGATTTGAATATACTCTCAGAATCATAAGGAAGGTAGGTATGAGCAAGGGCCTTATCAATCCTATCATTGTTGGTACCAAAGGTAGGTTCTTCCCAAAAAGGAGAATCAATCATCTCCAATTACTCATTTTCATGCAAGGGAAAGTGATAATTCTCCTTCCCAAGGGTATCGATGGATATTTCCTCATAAATAATGCTCGAGAGAAAGGGATGACCACTCTCAACCTCATCCTCCTTGTCGGTGCCATAAATGGGAGCACAGCCAAATTGAGGGCCAACAACTTCCATTTCTCTTTTTCAATATGGAAATAATCTCCATTTTAATCTTCTAAGGGGCTAATGGGATCACCTTCCTCAAAGTTCTCAAAAGGAGAATCATTGAGAGTAATATCCTTGAGAAAGGCAAGGTTAGTCTCAACTTCACTTTCCATAGACTCATTTTTCCCAACACATGTGTCCTCAAAATCATCCTTTTCATCATGTTGACCCAAGGAGGACTCGTCTTCCTACTCATTACTTAGATTATCAATGTCTTGATGATGATCGATGAAGGCTTCCTCTTGGATGCTTAATGCAAGGTGTACTTGAAAATTTCTAAGAAAACCATCAACGAACTCTTCAATAGATGAGATGCTCCTAGGTTCATGATCATGCAACCATGAGTTATGACCACTGAGAGATCCCATAAACAATAACATTAGGACATATTTGTGAACAACCTTCTCTCTTGAAGCATGTGCATTAAATCTTTCTACGTGGTCAATTATGGAGAGTGGATCACCATCAAATTGTTAGAAAATCAGAAAGGCAAAAATATTTTCTTATACTTGATAATTACTTGTGATGTTCTTGAATTCTTATTAGTTATTAGTTCATCAAGAAATTACGAAAGTGAAAGCACATAAAACAATGGACACCAGATATAGACACTATGCCAAGGAAAGACCCCCCTCGAGCGGAAAACCTAATCAAAATTCTCTTCCCTTCAATAGTATTCTTTGAGACTCTTCATTCTAGACAAAGACCAAAATTTCTAGCCACACCAACTCAACCTCCCATGTATTTGACCTCTTTTCCAGGAACTTCGACTATGTAGCAGCTTCCAGCATCAGGAAGATTCCAGCATCAACAAAACTTGGAAGACTTCGATCTCCCAAATTAGGGTGAGAAACAAAGAGAGAGAGGCACCAAATTTTCATTTTTCTTCTTCTCCTTAGACTCCACCCAACTCACACTTCCTTTGGCTTCCTTAAACTCACTTTGCACTTATTCGGCTTCCTTAGAGATATCGAACTTGCTTGAGATGAGATCCTCCAAATGAATTCGACTTGCTTGTATTTATAGGCTCCAAGGGAGGTTGAATTGATGTCCTTAGGGAAACTTGATCTCTTCTAGGCCAACTTGGTGTGGAGGATACATAAATAATATTTGACTTAATACTAAACCTTTTTACATTATTGAAAATCCCAAGAAGGGTCTCTTTGAATATACAAAGACTATAAACTCAATATTAAATCCTAGGAGTCCACAATGGGGACTTTGACTAATATAATGATGACCCAAGCGTGGAACCCATTCTTTAATAAGTCATTGTTATAATAATACCAAAATTATTTCTTTATTCTTTTGACAAGTTCATTTCATGATGAATTAGATGTATTAAATGAAGACCGAACCTAGTTACATTTTTCAACACTCCCTTTTAACTAGGGATGCCTTCATAGTTAACAAATACAATGGAAGATATCAAAATATATGAACAATGAAGAGCTTTAGCCACCACAATTCGATGGACTAGATTCTTGACCAGGGAAATCTATCCATTGGTATCTCATTAATTTAGGCATCGCAATGCCATGGACTAGATTCCTGATCAGGGAAATCTATCCATTGCTCTGTCAACAATTTAGGCACCGCAATGCCATGGACTAGATTCTTAACCAAGGTAATCTATCTAGGTGGGACTAAGATGGATTCAAGCTTTCAACCTCTCTACGTACCATCAGTCTTACTTGCTAACCATCAACCTAGGGATTCATGTGTGTATCCAAAAACAAAGCTCAATAATCAACACCACCTTTCGAACATCAGGACCTAAACATCAACACAAAGTGTTAGCCAGATGTCTTCCCAAGAAATTCTTCACTCACAAAGCCTCAATACTGCTTGATCCAACAGATCAAGAACAACCAACCTCTCTCCAATCAAACTGATTGGTAACTAGCATGCTATCAAAACCTTCAAGAGATTCACCTATACAAACACAACCCCAATCAATAATATACTTTCACATGTACATAATCAAATATAAACCTTCAGGGTTTTTTAGACAACATGTGTTTCTCTTCAACATTGTAGGACTACCAATCAAATATTTGACAGAAGATTCCTCGATCATATATTTTACTTTCCTACTTCATATACAATAACGTATCTTCAAACATTCTCTAATCAAAACTATTCTATGCCCTCCCTCTCAACTAGGGACCTTGCTTTTATCTAGACTCCCTCTTAATCTAGGGAGATCAACTTCTTTACTTCGACGTTAGAGAATTTTTTGTGGCTTCCAACAATTTCATCGGAGTTGTCATCATCCACATCATGCTTATCAACGGACATCTTCACCATATTGAAGATTGTGTACATGTACAACTTATATAGAAAGTACAACCAAAACTATAGAAGCATGAAGTTAGCCATATCAGAATTACGAAATCATTTCAACGTTATATATCAGATAATAAAACAAAAAAGAGACACAAAGTCTTTTAGCATCTTACTAGGGTCTTAGTCATAAACACTAGACTACTTCATAACAACTTTCATTACATCTAGGGTTCTAGTCCAAAGGTATGACATACCTTTCCACATAGAAAACACCAGAAAAAATTCAAACAAATATAGATCAACAAAGCATCTAACAACTTTCAGAATTCATATGTTAGACTCCATACTAGGGTTCCACACAAATCCTAGATTTCATACATGAGAATTAATCAAACAAAACCAATCACAACTTAGTCATCAAAATAACCAGCTTCAACTAGGGTTAGTTGCAAACCCTATATATCTCAATCAAACCAAAAACCAGATTTCAACAATATAACACAAATCTCAAATTATCACATTGTCATCATACATAAGAGATTTTCACTTCTAATAGGTTTAACTCCAAAACCCTAGAATTTCACAAATACTATCATCCTAAAGAAACAAACACTGACTAGGGCTTAGTTCCAAACCCTAGGATTCATGACCACCGATAAATAGATCAACTCATACATCTAGGACTTCATCACGCATAGGAATTTCATATCATGTGTTAGTCAAACCCAACTTCACAAATATTAATAAGAGTTAGATAAAAAAACTTGGTTAGACTAGGGTTTGATCAGACAAACACACATTCCAAGGAAATAAATTCTAAGATACTATAAGGGTCTTTCTTACAGATTCCACCAAACCCTAATGAATTATGCTTCAATATAAGAACATAGCAAACCTGAAATTACCAATACTATAAAGGATATAGATTTTAGACTTTATCATTCAATCCTAACAAGTTAGGTTTTCTGATCATACCAAAATCCCAAACATGACATTATCAACAAAAAACTTCAAATAAAATTTCTCAATAACCCTAAGCATTTTAGGGTTTCACAAATTCATATTAACATATCTTAGGTTAGGGTTTTCTAGAGAACCTGTCTAGGGTTCTATAAAATCAGTTAAGAATATGACTAGGGTATATTGATCAAGTGATGAATCACCCAAAATAAGAATTAATATGATTCAATATATTTAGACATAACAATGTTAGTAATAGATTGTCAAATGAATAACATTTAAAGAAATCAATGTTTTGTAGTTTAAGGCATATCTTTGACAAACCTTACCTTGGGTGGATTTCTTCAATACTCTTTGAGGGTATAGTAGATGTTTTCCTTTGACAAACCTTACCTTGGGTGGCACTCATCAATGCTCCTTGAGGGTATAGTAGATGTTTTCCTAATCAAGACAATAGAGGGAGAATGGTGATTAGTATTAATATAATAAAAAAACTTAAATAAGTACATGAAACCAAAAACTGAAAGGAAATGAGATACTTATCTTTGGGAGATGTTGGGGACTCCTTCCAAATATTTTGAGGGATACCTATAAACTTATAAAAAAAAATTAAATGTATTTTCCAAAAGCATGTTAAAACCTATAGATTCTAAAACATAAAAAATACAAAATAGAATATCTAAGACTAAAACAAAAGACTTAGTAGTGTAGGTCCCTTATGTCAGATTCTTCAGGTTTGGCTTTCTTTGGATCTTCTTCTTTAGCAATGTTAACATGATCTATTTCTCTCTTCTTATTTCTTGGGTTATTGGGATAGTCACTTATGTACTGACCCTTCTTATGGCATTGATATCATTCTACCTTGGATATGTCAACTTTCTTCATTGGTCCTTTCGATTTCTTTCCTTTATGTTGAGAAATGTAGGCATTTGAAACATATTCAGAATTGGAAACTAATGAGATCCTTAATTCTTCCTGACTACCGGAAGTCCATAGTTCTTCAAAAGTGGGAGCTTCCTTCCAACTGTTAAGTCATGCAACAAATGCACCCCAAGAAGGTGGCAATCCTAATAGAGCAGTGATCATGAGTTCTTTGTTTGTAATATGAGTTCTTCTTTAGTCATATTTGTGGTCCTTAGCTCATTCTTCAAACTTGCTACTTGATCATTGTTCTTAATAGTGAATAACTTTGACAAGGCTTCATTCTTTTCCTGAGCATGATTGATGTTGGCTATGAGTGGGACAAGGTTGTCCTTTATTCCTTATACCATTAGAGTCATGGCCACCAATTCTAGTTCCCTAAACTTTCCTTTGTCAACAACATTGGAGTCTTCTGTAGGATTCTTTACTTTTCCTTTGACCAATTCTAGAACCTTTTTCTTTTCAAGGATGAGGTCAATCCTGTTTTTCCAAGACTTGTAGTTAGAGGCTCCTTCAAGTTTTCTTTCTCTCTTAATTGTATTAGACATTGTCTTTGAAGATGGTAGAATTATTTCTTTGAATACCCTTTTGAATGATTCCTTGATGAAGTGCTTGAGACTGCATTTTTCTTCTTTCTTCACCAAAGCTCTGATACCATGCTAGAAAATTAGAAAGGTAGAAATATTTTCTTATACTTGATAATTACTTGTGATGTTCTTGAATTCTTCTTAGTTTTTCTTTATATCTTCTTTCTTTAGTTAATCAAGCAATTACCAAAGAGAAATCACATAAAACAATGGGCACCAGATTTAGGCACTATGCCAGGGAAAAACCTCCCTCGAGGGGAAAATCCACTCAAAATTATCTTCCTTTCAATAATATTCTTTGAGACTCTTCACCCTCGACAAAGACCAAAATTTCCCTCTGCACCAAGTCAACCTCCCAGATCTTTGACCTCTTTTCCAACAACTTCGACTATGTAGTAGCTTCCGACATTAGGAACCTTCCAACATCAGAAAAACTTGGAAGACCTCGATCTCCCAAAATAAGGCACGAAATAGAGAGGGAGGCACCAAAATTTCATCTTTCTTATTCTCCTTAGACTCCACCCAACTCACACTTCCTTTGGCTCCCTTAGACCCACTTCTCACTTCTCCGACTTCGTTAGAGATATCGAACTTTCTGAGATGAGATCCTCCAAATGAATTTGACTTGCTTCTACTTATAGGCTTCAAGGGAGGTCAAATTTATATCCTTAGGCCGACTTGATCTCTTCTAGGCCAAATTGGTGTGGAGGATACATAAATAATATTTGACTCAATACTAAACTTTTTTACATGATTCAAAAGTCCAAGAAGGGTCTCTTTGAATATACAAAGACTTTATAAACTCAATATTAATCCCAGGAGTCCACAATGGGGACTTTGATTAATATAATGATGACCCAAGCATGAACTCATTCTTTAATACGTCATCATTACAAAAAAAAAATCATTTCTATATTCTTTTGAAAAGTACATTTCATGATGACCCAAATATATTAAATGAAGACTAAACCTAGTCACATTTTTCAACACAAACACTAGCACCCCATGAACCATCCTTCCCGCGATATGATTAGGATGCCTAGGGATGCTAGCAATGTCTAGAGTGGGAAATTTATCAAAGAAAGAAAATCTATCTGAGATATACATGAAAAATATGTA
This sequence comes from Pinus taeda, assembly GCA_000404065.3. Classification (NCBI taxonomy): domain Eukaryota; kingdom Viridiplantae; phylum Streptophyta; class Pinopsida; order Pinales; family Pinaceae; genus Pinus; species Pinus taeda. The sequence goes on along the minus strand of APFE031086079.1, from coordinate 113,713 downwards.
AGAGTCACCAGGGTGAATTTAAAGATGCCTGAAAAAAATGTTTGCTTCACCCTACAAGAATTGGCCTTAAAGTTCAATGAAGAACTATGTGTTCATTCTTCCAATAGAGTCGCCAACTATGTAATTTCAATATGTCGTATGGGGAACAAAACACACATTTCTTGCCCTTGGCAACGATGCCAAAATGTTACTGATCAAACTAGCAGGGGTCCTAAAAGAGGATTCTTGAAGGGTGACTATTAGGTTAAGGGCTACAATGGAGTGATAACCCACTGTCACCTCAGCTAAGGCTGCCTACTGTTTAAGGATTTTCATCGATGGGAGGAGACCCGTTATTATAAGGATCATGATATGGATGGACCAATGATAGGGTGATCATGAAATTCTATTCACAAGAGAGGCTCAAATATGTGGCTTGCTTGTCTTGGAAGACAAGATGGAAGGCTCTTTAGGAAGGTCTTAGGGAAAATTTCTAGGGTTATGTTTTTTGTATGCGTCTTATAAAGGAGATCCCTAAGTCCTATAATTCTTATGGAAACTTGGGTTCCAAGTGATCTTTGAAGAATTAACCTTGAAAGTGCATGGGACCACACGGGACCAAGCTGAGCTGAGGCTCGGTCAAGGAGATATGATTTCAAAACCAATGATATGCTTGACCTAATTAGGGAGGGGAAAGGGATCAAGGAATGAATTTTCAATGAAAGGAAATGCAAGGATCCCAATGAGGTTTCTATCCTAGGGGAAATTAAGGGCAAGAATTGGTCTTCATGTTAGGGCTTGCAATATCTCAAGTTCCCACCATTAGAATCTCCTGAAATCTGGGGGGGATTCTTGAGGACACACCATTGTAGTTGTGTACCAAAAATTGAAGTATTTGGATGGCTATATCATGAGATAATTTCTGCCTTAGGTTGCCTAGAGGACTAGACCTAGAGAAGAGGAAATGGGAGAAGGAAAATAGGTTTAAGGTGATCACCTTTGTGTGGAATAGTGCCTAATAATTTGGGGAGATTTGAGTGAGGTAGAATGATGACTATGGATCTTTGAATTTTCTGAGTCAAGGAGGCCTTAATGACAACTTTTCTTGGCACTAGGGCAACAACAAAAAAAACTTCAAAGAATTTATACTTTGTTTTGCAAGGTAAATGGTTTTCAAGATGAATTTCATTAATGAAACATCCCTAGGAACATTCATTCATTATACATGGCCCATATATGAAACATTCACTATCCATAAACAAAAATTCCACAACTTCCCATAAACGATGCAACAAATAAGCCCTATTATAGCGAAATCCTAGCAACAATGTATGTGACAAAATTAGAAAGAAATAATAACATTAAAATGTACTTATATGTGTAAGAATATATCCAACCATCCAAAACATTGCTATCAAGAATCTCCGAGACATATGAAAATTATCCAAACATCAAAATTCAGTCCATGCTCCAAAAATTCATCCTCCAAGAAGGATAGCAAAAATATCTAAAGAGATACTAGTTCCAAATCCAAGTGATGACGAGAAATGGACTCTCATAATTTGTATTTATACTCTCCTAATGAGTTTTATTTACCTATTTGAGCCTACATTAGCCCCTAAAATAAAAATAATGTTCAAATAACTAACTTTTGGTGACAAACCCACCAAACTAGCTCATAAACAAAATAACAAGCCTCTCAAGAGGTCAAATGATCAATAATACATGTCGTTGAGCTCTCTAAGAAGCATGATGAAGTCCATACATGCCATAATGATGAATAGGACTTCCAAAATGATTAACAAGGGGTTGGCCCCTTGTTCTCCACATAATAAACTTATGGTGCTGCAAATGGGTGTGAGGGAACACAAGTGACCTCATGGGTCTCCAAGTAAATCAAAGATGTATACAGAACATCTGTAAGGGCTCAGATGATGGTGTAAGTGTTACTACATCAACATACAAGTCTCGGGTCATCTGCCAAGTGCATGGTACAATTGTGGGGATGGCTGGGCAAAGGTGAACCAGGTGCATCTTCCTCGCCCAATAGGTGAATCTCGAGTAGTATTTTAACATCTATGGAGATCCATGGAGTGTTTTCGACTGTTGTGGAGGCCGATGGATCTCAACACACACCCTATATATGCCAATGCATCCCTTTGGAAGGTTAGGACCCCGTATAGGGAGACCAAACCCAAGATGGAGACCACTTGGAATCCTGCATAAGATCTAATGCATCCCCTAGCCTTCTAGTACAACAAGTCATCAAGGAAATCAAGTAAAAGATATTACAAACCATGAAAAATAGGTGTGGACTTCATAATGGCATTCCCTTCCTTAATGGGCTTTGGCATGTGTTAATGTCTCTAAGATCCAAATGGGGTTAACCAACTATCACATTAGGTGGTTTCTACTTCTAAAGGGGATAAAATGTCCAAGGTACATCCTTTAAAAGGTGGTGGCATGTGATAAAGAGATGAATGGAGTAGGGAATGAAGAAGGGAACCTTGGGCTAGATGCTGGGGTACAAGGGTGGCTAGTAAAAGGGAATCCCACACTTGGGTATGTAATGTATAGGAGGGAGAAATTGTGGTACATGACATGCCCTGCCCTTGATTTTTCCACTCTTCTTTATGTGCCTTTTTCCTTTTATGTTTTTTCTTTAATTAACTACTCAGGGTTCAAGGGGTAAAAGCATGATGAGTGAGATATAGAAGTGGATACCACATTTAAGGTAGGGCGGTTGATTTCCCACTGGGGGTTGAGATAATCATGGTTCATAAATGATAAAGGAGGTTCATCTAGGGCCTGTACGAACCAGGCTGATGACCATGATGATGGGGTAGAGATCATGTATTGGATTTTTCCCATGTGCTAAATGTGTTTGTCTCGACCATCTTTTTCATTTTGTGGTTCATTTTCCTATTGAATGTGGCCAATCATGCTTTTACTTTTATTTTCAGTTGCATCAACCTCTAGGGCATCATTCCAAGCCCGACCTAAGGTGTGGGCAAGGGGAAGGGGAAAGCTAACCCTATGTGGGTCCTGTTGATCAAGTGCTCAAAAATTTGCTCAAAATTCTAAGTTGTCAGATCGGTGTGGAACCTAAACAACCATGTAGTGCTCTTCATATTGAATCCAACACAACTCATTTTGCCCGAAACAGACTCCGCATGCTCTTAGAAACATGTTCTGTTCATTTTCCTAAACAAGCAAATTAAAAAAAAAAATGCAGGTAGCCCAGTCAGTAGTTCTTATTGTTGATGTGGCACTGACTGGGCATACCTACATGACAGGGTGATTGTGCATATGGTTATTTTTATTCTGGTGAATTATATGGTGCCAAGTGGCATGATTTTATTGGTGCTGATTTGGGTGATTTCCATTGGTTGGTTGGTGGGCAACCACAGGTTGCCACATGGCCCCGCTAGGGGCCACCATGTGGCAACTTGAGGGTGACCAAAAATTGTTTAAGGTCTGACCAATAGTGGGCGGGGGTCAAACCTGTGACCTCCAAGTTTGAAAGTCCAAGCCGTTACAAACATGCCACACGATAGTTCTTAATAACTATTGTTGTCGGCTTGTATTTAAACTTTAAGTGTTGCACCATTTGAAAAAGGGTCTAGCCCATGTGGAGCCAGCCCCTGGGCATGTGCAACCAATAGCACCGCAGGCGTAGCTGAGTGGGGGCCTGGCCAATGGGGGTGGGCCGTTGGCTCTAGCCCCGGGCACGTGGCCCCCCATGTGGCTTGATTTTTGGGATTAAGGCCACATTAAGCATTCAATCCATCCAACAAATTCGTTCATAATTCGGTGAAATCAGTGGTCGATTAGCAGGATTGGAGGCATATTTGTAGGATGTTTCCGGATTTGGGGGAAATTATAGAGCGAATAGTGCAAGAGCTAGGGGAAGCCATAACTTCTTCAGGTTTTTGCCAATTTAGGAGCAGAAAGAGGCTAGACAGACATTTTGGGCATTCTGGAACCATTGGAGCAAGTTTCAGAGTTGTTTGAGCATTGTAAACTAACGTATTCACACTTCTGATCATAATAGAGAGGGCCAAACCATTGGAAGCTGGACCAAGGAGACGTAGCCCAGGTGGGAGTGAACTCCTTCATCATGTGATGTTGTGATACTATTTTGGTGATGTTCATATCTGTTATATGTTGTTTTTTAGTCATTTGTTTATTTTATTTTTTACATGAAATTTACATAAAAACACTCAAAACCTCATGATAAAACTTGAAATTAACCTCATGAATCCTTAAGCACTTTTAAAGTATTTTGAAGAAGAATTTAGCACAACAAAATTCATTTTCCCATTCGGATCAAGTTTGGTATCAGAGCTCCTGGTTTTCTTTGTGCAAGGAGGATTTAATTGTTTTCAATTGAATGTGATACTTACAAGGTTGAATCTCAAGAGAGGAGAAGGAAAGTTGGTTGAACGTCCTAAAGTTGGGTCAAGGAGAAGGAGTGCAAGATTGCCACAATCTCCACCCACAGTCCTACTTCAAATTGTAGTTGAAGCTTCAGTGAGCATGTCACATGAAGGAGAGCCTGCAAATATGTTAGAGGATGAGAAATTTTTTAGGAAGGCTTTCTTTGACATGACAAAGATGGTGAAATTCCTCTATAAAGAGAGGAATACAAGACTGCAAGGTGAAAGCTTCAAGCCTCCAAAAGGAGAAGGTTCTTCAGGAGGAGGAGGTAATGGAAATGAAGGTAAACCTCCACCATATCCACCATCATCTTCATCTTCACATGCATCTTCATCCTCTTCCACTAATACAACCCTTACTCATACTCATCAACATACCTCAAAAGGAATTGGTAAAACACCCTTGTTAAAACACGATATTAAATTTAAACTTCTTATATATAATGGTGAAATGAATGTAGAGAAGCTTGAAAATTGGGTTCATTAGTTGGAGGTATATTGCAAAATTCAAAACCTTCAAGATGATGATACAAAGATTCAGCTAGCTTCCTTGAGGCTGGAGGTTGCAAACACTAATATGGTGGGAAGCCAAGACACAAGAAGAGATAAAATAACATGGTAAGATCTCAGTTTCTTGGTCTAATTTCATTACTGCAATTAAAAGACAATTTTACCCTCTAGCATATATGCAGAAAGCCATCATGGATTGGCAGAAATTTAGACAACTTAAAGATCAAAATGTGCAAGATTACACCCAAGAATTTAGAAGGTCTCTAATGTTAGGTGTAGATTTGCAATCACAAGACACATTGTTGAAGTATAGAGGGGGTTTACATAGTTACATTAGGCATATGATCCTTATGTTTAATCCCAATAGTCTAGATGAGGTTTGTGTGCAAGCCACTCATCTTGAGGCAAGAGGGGAAAATATTTTAGAAGAGGGTAGAAAAAATCCATTTAAGGGTAAAGAAAAAGAAAAGGGTTTCAAAGGGAAAGGAAAGAAAAATGTATCCATTAAAAAGGAAGGAGAGAAAATAACATGTAAACATTGTTCCAAAGAGGGTCACGATGAAGACCATTGTTGGAAGCTTCATCCAGAGATGAGGCGTAAGAAACTCAACAACAAAGGAAAATAAAAGACAACTACAATCATTCAAGAGGATTTGAGATCCGATTCGGGTGATGAAACTAGAATTTCAACCATGGGTATAAAAGGAAAAGAATCCATTTCTAGCACTAGTACATCAAATTGTCACACTGGCACTCCAAAGAAAGAAACAAGGATTGAATTATTTCATGTGAGTGTTATTTCAAAACATACAAAAATCAACACACTATTTGATGGTGGGTCTCAAGCCAACTTGATATCTGAAGACTTAGTCAAGAAACTTAATCTTGAAACCATTCCACATCCCAAGCCATATCCATTGGGTTGGATATGCAAGGACACAAAATTACAAGTTACAAGAAAATTTATTCTTTGGTTTGCAATCACAACAAACTTCATTGACGAAGTTAAATTAGATGTTGTACCAATTGATATTTTAGGAATTGTTTTGGGTAGCCCTTACCTCTATGATAGAAAATCATTCTTCTATCGCCATGAAAACAAGTACCACTTGTTCAAAGATGGTGTGGAGTACATTGTGAGGGCTCATCACAAGAAACTAAATCTTTCATTAGTTAATGCAAGACAAATGGAAATATTAGTGAATTCAAGCAAGAATTTAGTGCTTCTTATGATCAAACCAAAGAATGATGTTGATTATGAAGCGTTTGAAGGTTTTGATATAAAATTGAAATTTGATTGTGTTGATGTAGTTAACCAATATGATGATATGTTTTAGGAACCAAAGGGATTGCCACCCAAGAGGGGAATCCAACATGAAATACCCTTGCAGCAATATTGTCATATTTCTAATGTTGACATGTATAGGGTGTCAATAATGGAAAATGAAAAAATACAAAAACAAACACAAGAGTTGTTGAACAAAGGGATCATCCGACCATCTCCTTCACCATACACCTATTATTTTGGTGCGCAAGAAGAATGGAAAGCATGTCACTAAGTGGAACTTAAGGAGTGGCTATCAATATCAAAGTAGAATTATTGAAGGAGACACATGGAAGACGACATTCAAAACAAAGCAAGGTTTGTTTGAATGGCTAGTTATGTTTTTTGGTCTTTGCCATGCTCCTACTACTTTCGTGCATATGATGAATGATGTATTGGAGAAATTTATAAATGAGATAGTATATTTAGATTACATCTTAGTTTTTAGAAAATCTCTTGATGAACATGTCATGCATGTGATAAAATTACTTGATGTCTTGAAGATAGAACAATTGTTTTTGAAGATGTGAAAGTGTGAATTATGTAAAACGTCTTTGGTGATCTTGAGGCATATTGTTGGAGGAGTTGAGTTGAATATGTACCCCTCCAAGGTTGATGTCATGATGAATTGGCCAATGTCCAAGACAGTCACTGGAGTAAGAAGTTTTTTGGGGGAAACCCAATATTGCCATTAAGGGTTTTTTGAGGTCTAAATTGGGCCTCCTAAGAAAAATGTAGAACCAAAATAAGATTTATAAGAACCAATAGGATTCAAGATGATGACGTCAACCATGGGGGATGATTCACCATTTTTGGAGTAAAAAAGTACAAAGATTAAAAAATAATAAATAATAAAACTACTTTTTCAACTCATATTTTCAACTTATCTCCCTAAGTTTTTACTCAAATTTCAAGTGTGAGTACTCGTTGGATGCAAAATTTAACTCATCCAAGGAGTACCCATGTTGCATACTTTCGATGGACCCTATTATACGAAAAATGAGAAATACATGAAAAAATGTGATTGCAATAATGTTTTTCATGTATTTCTGATTTTTTGTGTAGTAAGGTCCATCAAAAGTATGCAACATGGGTACTCCTTAGATGAGAAATCAAATTCTGCACCCAACAAGTGTTTCTGCTCGAAATTTGAGTAAACCCATATGGAGATAAGTTGAACATACGAGTTGAAAAATTAGTTTTGTCTTTTTTCCCTCTAAAATTGTATGATGTAATGTAATCTTATTTTATTATTTCCACTATTATTTTACAATTTCCTTAGGAGGCCCATTTTAGACTGAGAAATTTTATTGCTAACTTTTCTTCTATCGTAGCTCATTTGCATGCATTGAGTAGTGTGGAAAAAATCTTCCAATGGGGAGGCAAGAAACAAAAGGCATTAGATGTCTTGAAAGTAAAAGATTGGTTCAGATCATGTACTTGCAAGTGACTATGCCATGGGTGTAGTCCTTAGGAAATATGGTAAGTCCATTTCATGTCATTCAGAAATTTTCAATGGTGCAGTGACAAAGTTGCAGCAATCAAGGCACTTGTGATGGATGGGATCCTTAAAACGATTCCACTTGGTTAGCAGGTATAAGAAAGGTATATACAACAAGGTTGATGATATGATTTCTAGGCCTATTGTTAGTTCCACTACTTGAGTCAAGCATAATTTTTTTTCCATGAAATTTATGTTCAACAATATGCATACTTTCAAAATGTACATTTAAGCATGAGTCAAGAGAACCAAGTAGGGGAATTTTATGACCATTTGTTTCATAATTTGTTGTACCATCTTGACAAGAAGGATGTTGCTATTGATGGTGACATGGAAAAAGCAAAGAAGTTCATTGAACGATTCCAAATGGTACCTCAACTAGTTCAAGATCAACTTGAAAATAGCTAAGGCAAGTACAAAGCAAGGCACGACAAGCATCGGGTAGATCACAAGTTCTAAGTCGGTGATGAAGTTTGGCTTCATTAGAAAAAAGAGGTTATAAGGAGAAGGTAAAAAGTTGAAACCAATTCGATATGGTCCATTCAAAATTCTGGAAAAGATTGGTGAAAATGCCTTCAGGTTGGATTTGCCTTCATATATGAAAATTTATGTTGTTGTTAATGTTGAGAACTTAAGGTTGTATGAGCCTCCTTTGATTGAAGATCAAGCATAAAATGTCCAGATTCCTTCCATTGAGTATTTTTCTCCTGAATACCTTGATGAACTACAACAAGACACATTCTTGATACAAGAACAAGGTCTTCAAAACGAGGGAGTGTGGACTACCTTCAAGTGGGGATCAAAGGAACAAATCCTTCCAAGGCCAAATGGATCGAGATTAGAAAGGTGAGGGAATTGTACCCTCACCTACTGAATAACTGAAAGTGATATTTTGCGGTCCAAAAGCTTGTTTCGGGGAGGAATGATTAGGTGCTCAATTTTTTTCTCAACATTCAAAGTTGTCAGATCAGTCTAGAACCTAAAGTACTGCGTAGTGCTTGTCATCCTGAATCCGACGTAACTCATTTTTCACAAAACATACTCTGTATGCTCCCAGAAACATGTTCTGTTCATTTTCCTAAATAAGTGAATTTAAAAAAAAAATGTAGTCAGACCAGTCAACAGTTTGTACTACTGATGTGGCATTGAATGGGCATGCCTACATGGTAGGGTGACTATGCATATGATTGTTTTCCTCTGATGAATTAGATGGTGCCAAGTGGCATGATTTTATTGGTGCTGATTTGGGCGATTTCCATTAGTTGGTTGGTAGCCAACCACAGGTTGCCATGTGGCCTAGCCAGGGGCCGCCACATGGCAGCCCGAGGGCCACCAAAAATTGGTTAAGGTCTAAGCAGCAACGGGCGGGGGTCAAACTCGTCACCTCCAAGTTTCAAAGTCCAAGACGTTACCAACAAGCCACATGGTATTTCTTAATAGCTATTATTGTCTTCTTGTATTTAAACTTTAAGTGTTTCACTATTCTAAAAAGGGGCCAACCCATGGGGAACCAACCCCTGGGCACGTGCAACCAATAGCACTGCAGGTGGAGTGAAGTGGGGGCCCAACCAGTAGGGATGGGCCATTGGCCTTAGCCCTGGGCAACAAAGCCAGCCCCTGGGTGCGTGCAACCAATAGCATCGCGGGTGGAGCGAAGTGGGGGGCCGACTAGCTGGGACAGGACGTTGGCCTTAGCCCCGGGGATGTGGCCCCCCATGTGGCCTGATTTTTGGGATTAAGGCATCATTGGTAATTTATTCCATCCAACAAATTCACCCGAAATTTGGAAAAATCGACGATTCTTAGCAAAATTGGAGGCGAATTTGGAGGATGGTTCCGTATTTGGGGAAAATTGTAGAGTGAGTAGTGCAAGAGCTAGGGGAAGCCATAACTTCTGCCGTTTTGACCAATTCAGGAGTAGAAAGAGGCTAAACAAGAATTTTTGGGCATTCTAGAACCATTGGAGTAGGTTTTAGAGCTGTTTGAGCATTGTAAATTGATGTATTCACACTTTTGAGCATAATAGAGAGGGCCAAGCAATTGGAAGCTGGACCAAGGAGATGTAGCCCAGGGAGGGTGAACTCCTTCATCATGTGTTGTTTTGATATTGTTTTGGTGATGTTCATATCTATTATATGTTATTGTTTAGTCATTTGTTTATGTTAATTTGTACATGAAATTTACATAAAAACACTCAAAAACTCATGATAAAACTTGCAATTAATATCATGAATCTTTAAGAACTTTTACAATATTCTAAAGAGGAATTTAGCACAACAATACTAATTTTCCAATTCAGATCACCAATGGAGGAATGTGGACCGAGGTGGGAGAAATGATGAATGGGGTTATAATTAGTGGAAGGGGAGTAATATATATGGATGAGGGAGCAGGATGACGCAACCAAAATCAGGTTTTCCCATGTAATACCATCCCTGAAACTGAAGGGTCAGTAGAAGAGATCGAACTAGAATTGAAGGTTAACATCCAAAAGGGGTCTAGAGGACAAGAGCACAAACCTAGCCCATTATTTCTGTTGAATCCCCCCATCCATGCCCATAAGTGTCCATGATAAGAAAACTACTATACTCAATTACTAAATGACAAGGCATACCTTTAGGTTCACGAGGCTCACCTTCAAACATACGATCATGGTAGATGGGTGAGAGACCAATGGTTGACTCAGGTGGTGGAGAAATGGCACAATGAGCTAGTTTGTGGCTGCAAGGGGCTACTGGCTTCTAGTTGAGGACCATCTTGGAGAAAAAATTTCTCCTATGGATATCGCCCACAAAATAGTTGGTAACAGGCATCATTGAATTTTGAAAATAAACTACGAGCGTTGTGCACCATGAAAATTATTTGTGGAATTGATGATTTCAAGGAAACTTTTTAGTTTTGTGAGGCATGTGAGGTCAAAAAATAGAAAAGGGTTCAATTTTGTGTGATGATAAATATCAAGCAATGCTTTAGTTTGTCCATTCTCATTTGTGTGGGCCTATGGATGTAGTCTCCATATCACTTTTATTGATGACTAATCACAAAAGTTGTGGGTTTACTTCAAGAGAAATAAAAGTGATGACCGTGAAGCTCATAACACCTTTGTTGCCTTGGTTGAAAGATAGTGAGAAGAAGATGAAGGCTTTGAAAAGCGACAATGATTGTGAGTATATTTGGAATGAGTTTGCAGTTTTTTTTTATTCTTAGGGTACCATGAAGAAGACCACTCCACATACCCTTGAGAAACATCCTGTTGTTGAGAAGTTAAATTGAATCTTGATGGATAAAGCACAAGGCATGAAAGCATGATGACAATTTTTTTTGTCTTGAAAGAGCGTAGTTTACTCTATTTATTTTGTTTAATGTTTTGAGATTTATGAGAATGAATACAAAGTACACATATAGCATATTTATCATTGCAATATTTTGTAAATGATATTAGTTATATTAGATATAATGCACATAGTTGGGATTTTATATGAATTAAAGTTGTTCGCTGAACATATTTTTATATTCGCAATCTAATATTATACCCACAAGTACATTCTAAGTGATCATAGATTCTAGCTTACTAGTTTTAGCTTAAATTAATTACATAATGAAAATCTATAGTATATATCAAAATTCTAAATAATTTTGTAATTCATATAACAAGTGTCAAAACAAAATTCACATTATTATATGGGTTAATGTTATCGTTTTTTCATAATCACTTTATCTATATATATTTATACAAATTTTCCATAGTAGGATCTTCAATATTTATGTGGAAACAAGATTGCATGGTAGCTAAGGAAAAATTTGGCTGCCGACTGAAGGCGTTCTATGAAAAATTTAGTCCATGCTTTTGAACATTTACCATTAATGATATTATTTTTTGTGCAAACTATGATGTTGGACCATTTTTTGCTTTAATTTATTTATCCTTTTATTATTATTTTTATATTCAAATTCTTCATAATAAAATTTGCAATCACAACTCAAATTAAACAATTTCATAAAAGTTAAACATTATATGACAACTCTAAATTTAAATGAGTGATATATCTCAAATTTAATTTAAAAACAAAGATGTCATTGATAATGTTATTCATCATTCCACTCATAATACAATTTATAAGTCAAACAAGAAGAAGATGATGATATAAAAAAACATAATATGCATGAATGATATACATACCAAATATACAAATAAATAAATATGAACAATATACATGTGATTAAATATACAATGATATGGAACAATTAGCTAGGTATGGAACCAGTGCCTCCACTACCAGGTGTACTAGAAGGTCCAACAAACTCCATGTCAAACGACAATGACATCAAAGCATGAACTACTTCTCCATCAAGAGGTATATCACTTGATATGACCATACCATGCACAAAATGGTCACATTAAATCTTGTGACATATGTGTAGTAGAAGTGGAGGAGGGGGTAGTAGTACTAAGTGTATCGATGGAATTTAGTGTCATTGGTGACAATTTTGGAGGATGAGGTGGTGGTGGTTGTGTTGGATTGGTTGATGGTCCAGATGGTGATGCATGTGGAAGAAGAGGAGGAGAATCAATGGATGGCCCAACTAAATGGTGTAAGACTAGTTGGTGGAGGATGGGGGGTTGGTAGCTAGTTTGCTACAAGACCAAGTGGTGGAGAATCATGAGTTGAAGGACCATGATCATCATCCCTAGAGGAAACATGGGTGTCATTCCTCAACCTTTAAATGAGGTTGCGAGCATTGGCAACATGACACATTAAAGCCATAATGTATGAGAAATGGTTTCCCATATGTTGGAGACGTCTCAATCGTATAAGATCTCTTTGACATACACAAGGATTACCCCCTCCGTAGCAAAGATACTACATATGTGATCCACCATCTATGTGCAAAATTTATGGTTTGACCTCTATGGTAAGCTAGGTATAAGTAATAGAGGTTGTTGGTTAATCTCTTCCATCTTCTCATCATGTTGGGGATCCCAACCATATGTGTTGATATATGCCAACAAGTAGACAATAATTATAAAATAATTGAAACAAATGTTAAAATAAATTACATGTTCATTAAAAAAGAGAAAAAAATATATGCACCTATATTTATCAAAACATAACAATAATATTACCTTGATCATTTGGTGGCTCAACTAGAGTAAATAAAATGTTTGGATATACTCTCCAACCCATCCTTGTGTATGGATATTGTACAATATTGTGGATAGGGTTTCCCTCTCTAGCCAAAAAATCACAAGTCCTTCTACCAACCTAGGTACATGCCCATTCCACCCACCCTTCTTGTGCAACAATTTCCCCCACATGTTCATACATGCAATAGTGATAGGCTTAGGAAGGAAGTGGGGTACTATTAGTCATGTGGCATTAAAAATATAAAAAAATAAAGGAATATATTTAACACATAGAAGAAGAATATATTCCCATTAAAAAAAAGAGCAATGACAATGTAGAGTAAAACAAAACTATTACAAAAATATCTATGACGACTTGATCAGTTAGGGCATCTGAACTAAAACATCTATATAATCTGTGAGTAATGTATCTTTCATCAAATGTGAAGTGTGATAGTGATGTGAAAACAAGATTCATGAACTAGACATCCTATACACTAAAATAATCTACTTTCAATTGGCCACCAGTGACTTGGTAGTCCATCACATGAAAAATTTGTAAGTTGACATATCTTTAGACATTTTCCAACTAGCTCTCTTCTGCAATACTAGCTAGTAGATCAGGAAAGTGGGACTAAACCTCCTCCATCCTTGAAATCCCTATGGTTAAATACATGTACCTCATTTATGAGATGATACCATAGATTGAGACCAACCCTAAATGCTTTCTTGCCATGATCCCATTGATGGGTCAACTATTGCAAAAATGGGGAGTTTCCATTAAGGGATTTTTCCTCCTCATAGAACTTTAGTAGGCCAACATACCTCAAAAGGAGATGCATCTAAGTTGTAATAGGGAGATATATCTTCTCCCTCTCCCTCTTATGAGTCTTCCACTCATGTACACAGGTGCACTTGTCGAGACCTATTGTTTTTGATGTTTCTCTACTTGTCATAATCTTTGATTAACATACAATTCTTTTTTTTGTGTGCACTTGCACACACACACACACACACAGACAAACAAAACAACAAAAAATAATAATAAAACATACACATATAATTATATTTTATTTCTCGAAATTTGAAAATAATTTCTTGTTGCAAAAATTATGGAGTTAAGTAGATGGTGCACCTAAATTAACCTATATGTGTCATCAACAATGTTCCAAAATATTACTTGTGCCTCGAAAGCGATGCTTAAATTTTAAATAAAGCATCACCATGTAATGACACTCTATGTAAACTAATGCACTAGAATATTTACAATGCTCCTTGAGCTATGGTCCACTTGCATCCTTAGGTTTTCCATCCTAATAGATGCCCTAGTGTGCTAACATATAAATATAATACGAGTACTATAATGTTTAAATTTTAAAATATTTAATATGATCATTTAATTTTTAATTTTCTAATGGTGTTCCATGGCTTCGAAACCGATGCTCCATTATAGAGGAGCATTGATGTGTCTATAATCATGAAATGCACTAATAGAGCATGTAAACTAGTGCACTGGTAGAGTTGTAGTGCTCCATAAAGAGTGGTGCACTATATATATATATATATATATATAATATAATATTAATATTAATATATACATATACATATAGACACACACACACACACTTGGTTTTTAATTTGGTACTAGTGTTTCACAACATCGAAACCAATGCTCCATTATTTGAAGAGTATCAATGTGCTTGTGCAAATGTAACACATTAAAATGGCATGTGAATTGGCATACCAACAAAGTTATGTTACTTATAAAATTATGGTACACTAACGTTGTTTGGTCAATTCAATGTCTTTGAATTGTCAATCATAAATTGTCAACCAGGGTGCTAGACTGTTGAAGTACAGGTGCACAATATGTGCTTAGAAGTTATTTATTAGGTTTTTATGTATTTGTTAAGATCTAAACTTAAGATGGAGGTGGTGTTTGTCAATTATATTAGTGTTGTAATTCTTAAGGATGTTGGTTAAGTTTCCTAGGAGTTAATCTCTATTTAATTAGTTTGCAGATGGTGTGCGAGTGGTCCTACTTGTATTAGATTGTTTTGGGATTTTTGAACCTGACTCTTTATGCTAAAACTTCTAATTCTCTAAGTGCAAAGAGAAATTTATTCTATTAGCTATGGAGAAATACTATCTAAACACAATTGTTTAGGAGAGAAATCTCACTCTTTTACTTATTCAATTTTTGTTCAAACAAAATAACCCAAGCAACATCTATATTATGAATTAAACACACTTAAATTATGCTAGATAATAAGCAAGTGAAATGGCCATGTTGTACCATGTGATAAATAAAATTAAATAATAGGCTGAACTAGGTACAAAGTAAATGAATTTTCTTATGCAAACAACAACTTGTTGGCAAAATCATTATGCTGCATTTTCACACCAAACAGAGCAATTGAAGAATGAATTTGTATTGAATTTGATTAAACCCTGTAACTATTTGTAGGGGTCCTCCACATAGCAATTCATAGCTTCCAATAAACACAACACTTGCACACAAAGACCAATTCTATTCACATAGAATTCACAAAATGTTCAAAATTATATCGTTCGGCACGCACCTAAATCACAGTGCTGCCATAAGTTTTATAGCAGGTCTCTTGGCATAATTGTATGAATAATTCAAGCCTAATATCTCTATCCTATCTAAACTTATATCGCTAAACCTTCATTTTCTATTCCGAAAGAAAAGTGATAAGGTTTCAATCAATCTCGGTTTCTGTTCTGGATTAATTTGGTGGTTGACTTGGAGTTTGATCGTGATCTCCTGTGCTTATCTTCATGAACAGTTTCGATGGGATAGCAAGGTGTAGAATTTCTTGCAAATTCTCTACAAATCTACCTCTAAGATTAATGTAAAAAATCTGACTTTATATTAACCTGATAATGCAATATACCAAAGCAAAATACTATAATCTACTTTTTCTATCAAACTTGTGGAAGCTTAAAGTTTGAGCTGAATCAAAGATGAACACATATAACCATAAGAAGAAGAATCAATGCACATCAAACACAGAAGAATACTCAAGGGAAAACCTCAACTAAAAACCCAACTATCTGTATTATCATACAAGGTGGAAACATATGAAAATAATACAAAGCCTTAGCTCTCACAGCTAACCAACTCTCAGTACAATCCTACTGGATGCTCACAGGCAAACAAGGCTTCTCACAAACCTTTTCCTCTGCTCTCCAAGCCTCCTATTTCCTTGCGTTGTTTCTCTTGGGTGATCCTATTGTTACCAAGTGTAACATGATCACTCACACTGATCTCACACCCTGTAAAATTGTGCAATCCTCAAGGAACCTTGTTCCTTCTGCATGGATGAGTTTCCTTTATAGGAAAACTCATGCAACTGATAATAACTTGTCCTTGACATTTAGCTCAACTGGGTCTTTCTCTAAATAGACATACTTGATTTAATGATGAGAGAATCTTCAATTATCTGGAGTACACTAGTTGGGTGCATGCATGCATTAACTGACTGAACTCACAATTAGTTCCTCAAATAGTTTGTAACTAATTTTATTGGACTTAACTCAGTAAACTGAGCTAACTAGTTGCAACTCAAATATAACTCATCCTTATCTCCTTAATTAAGGGATAATCTCCTTAATTTAAAGGATAACTGTTGCATGAATTCAGAAAGAATTCTAACTTCAATTTCTCCAACTAATTAATCCATAATGAACGAATGAATTAATTATTTTTCAAGTAGCTGGTGAGACTAAATTTGAATTTAATTCACAATTTTAATTAAAGGAAAAATTAAAATTGGAATTTTTGGATTCTATTTTTATCATTTCTTGTTGCTATTTTCAACAAAAGGGATCCATAAAGGAGGCATCCTCTATCCATCCGCACCCTTCGCTGCTGAACTAGAATTCTAGAACCTTATAACAATGGAGATAGCTATGGAAACTTGGATTAGGTGCGGAAACAGACTGATTTGGTGTTATGAAACCAACTCAAGAAAATATAGAAAAGATAGATCAACACCTTAGAATTCAGCCTCTTCGAGGGGGAAACCTCCTTTACATTACATAAATGAACAATTCTTGGATGGTACAAATGAAAAAACCTCCTTTCTATATATAGGAGTCT
>APFE031086079.1:55700-94195 GCA_000404065.3 Pinus taeda | reverse complement strand
GCACCCTGTCAACATGTTCAACATGATCCTTCCAAGACTTGCTGTAGATTAGTATATCATCAAAAAATACTAACACAAATTTTCTAAGGAATGCTTTGAAAATTGAATTCATCAAACCTTGAAATGTTGAAGGTGCATTGGTAAGGCCAAAAGGCATGACCAAAAATTCATAATGACCCTCATGAGTTCTAAATGTTGTTTTTGGAATGTCTTCAGTCTTCATTTTGATTTGATGATATCGTGAACGAAGATCCAACTTGGTGAAGTAAATTGATCCATGCAATTCATCCAGTAATTCATCAATGACAGGAATGGGAAACTTATCTTTAATGGTGAGCTTGTTGAGCTCCCTATAATCCGGACACATGCGCCATGATCCATCCTTCTTGTGCACCAATACTATTGATGCAGAGAAAGAACTTTGACTTGGTTGAATTATACCAGCCTCTAGCATTTCTGCAACCATACGTTCAATTTCACTCTTTTGGACATAGGGATATCTGTACGGCCTGATGTTCGGAGGAACACTTCTTGGAATCAGATGAATAGCATGATCATGGTCACGCATAGGTGGGAGACCTTTGGGAGTCTCAAATACCTTGGAATGATTGTCCAGGACTTTTTGGAGATCTGGAGAAATAGATGGTTCTTATGTGGAAACATCTAGCGAGCATAATTGTCTAATTACACCTCTTTGCTCCTTTTTTAGAAGCTTTGTCATACCATTAGAGCTTATTACCTTTCCTGGTTTCCCTGCAATACCCCTTAATTCAACTTCCTTTCCTTCCATAGAAAATCTCATGAAAAGTTCTTGAAAATTAAAAGCTATTGTACCCAGGGATTATAGGCATTGGACTCCTAGTACAACATCAACACCTCCCATTGGAATGGAAAGCATTGGGCTAGTCAATACATATTCTCCCATGGATAGCTTGATATTATGGCACTTTCCAGAGCAATTTATTGTTCTTCCATTTGCAACCATCACTTGACACTCTGTTGCTGGATATAAGAAGCAATTCATTCTTTTGCTACCTTACAATGAATAAAATTGTGAGTACTTCCTGAATCAATCAACACTATTACCTTTTTCTTCTTGATTTGTCCTTCTATCTTGATGGTTGAGGAGTGGTAATTCCCGCCAATGCATTACAAGATATGGTCGGCATTTGTTCTTCATCTAGGCTTTGTTCTTGTAGTATATCCTCTTCTTTTGACCTTTCTTGCTCCTTTTCTTCTTCCTCTTCACAATCTATGTAGAATAATTTCTTCTCAGCACACTTATGACCTTTAGTGTATTTGCTATCACAACTGTAACAAAGCCCTTTTGCTCTTTTTTCTTCCAATTGTTGTGGTGTCAACCTTATAGGTTGTGGAAGACTAGGGGAAACACCACTTCCGTCTTTATAGATGTGAGTGGTATGCTTCCTGGTTGCCATAATTTTGCTTTCCATTTTTCTTGCTAACCTGAATGCCTTCTGTTAGTGCTCAAATCTACCTTAGGCTGAAATAAGGTAAAACTCAAGGCTACATCAAACCACGCTCAGCCTCGTAGCTAACCCTACGAGCACAGGAGAGGGCTCTCTCCGAGTCAATATCGGCAAAAGGTATTCAATGAGGTCGATATGACTAATTTGATAACTAATTTTAGGTTAGGTATGAAGTACAAGGAATTGAAATTGATTTTTTTGAAGTTTTGTTGAATTCAAGGGAAAGGCAAATTTGGGTGCGGGGATGAGGCACAGTTTTTTGCAGAGGTCCACTTGGGGCAAGATAGGCGATTGTTTTGATGCCTTTAAAGAGAATGAATGGATAGATTAGAATGGTGAGAGGTTAAGGACAACAAGAAACTTTCAAGGATTCTCCATAAACAGATGAAAATATGGAAAATAAAAAAAACTTAAAGGCAGAGCATAGAAAATTATGGATTCTATCTTAACACTTCATTTGTTCAATTGCAGAAGATAAGAGAAGGAAAGAAATACACATAAACAACTTACGAAGACTGAAAGAAGCACACCATCAACACATAAAGCCACATGAATCCCAAATAGTGCTGCAAAACCCTGGTCTTTTCTTTGCCAAAAATGCAGATAAAATATGTACAATAGAGTCTCAAGCTATTCCCAAGAGTCCAACCTTCTACCAAAATCCAACCCCTACACTATGAAATTCATAAAAGATATACATTTTCTCATCCTTGTACTAAGGGATTGAGCTCAACCATTTTCTTCAAAATAGAATTAGTTACATTAAATTTGGGCCGAATTTATGAAAATAGGTGCTGAAGATGAACTCATAGCTCCCCAACCATAACATATTTTACAAAACTGAAAGAGGTTTTTGTATATAAGGTCGTTCTGGAGAAACACCTCTCTCAAATTGGGGAAATTCGTTTCCAGTAGCTCACAATATGTTCCACAAAATCATCTCTAAAACAGAAAATCATTAAAACTTTAATTCTGTGAAAATGAGCTGTAAAGATCTAGTCACATATCCCAATCCATGACACATGTGAATAAAATGAAAGAGGTTTTTGTTATATGGCTCGTGCTTAACAAAAACCACCTTGGTTTTTCAAAATTACTTTCCATCTGTTGTAAAATGGCTCCGCACTAAAATGACTAAAACAGTAGAAAATATGAAAAATTTGCTTTGTTTTACTGTAGGCTCCAAATATCACTGTATATCTCCCACATAGTAACACCTGTGCATAAAATGAAGGATTTTTTTGTTATTTAGTATGTGGTGAACAAAAATCTCTTTCACTTTTTAAAAATTCCTTACCATTAGTTCAGAAACTGATTTTGTACTAAACTTATCATTGTGTGCAGCAACTGACCTCGAAACATGCATAACCAAGAATCACTCATTCATTTTTTTTAATCCAGGAACCGGTTACGGGAGTGTGATATACCGTTGGAAATATTTTTCCGAGATCCTTCTGATGAAAACACTTGTGACATGTTTTGTGCTGATCATTATGTGCAAAACATCTAACAAATCCAGACATAGTAAGAGCTCATGTTGATCCTTGGTGACAGGCTGCAAAGACTGGAACTAACACCTTCTCTAATGAATCAAGTTCCCAAAGGTGAACATGATGTTTGATATTATCCTTTTTGTGCAAGTGACACTTGTTGCACTTGGTCTCGTAATTTTGATATATCATGTTGCATTTCTTCCTCTTCTTCATGAGTCATGCTAGAACTTTCAAGTCGCCTACTTGGTGTTTCCATTTTCTTTCTTCGGGGCAACAATTATTGATAATAATGCTTCACTATGCCCTTTGAATTCCTTCAAAATAATTTTTCAAACCAAGCTTAGCAAACATTTTTAAAAAAATTTACACATCTTTTTCACTTTTGTAGGAGCTCGATATTGCCTCTGATGTATCTCTGTAATTTCGGATCATCCAATTCTGAATTGCTATTTGTGGTAGCCCTCTGTGTCCTTTTTCCAATGCCACCAGTCTGACCCCAATTGGATTCTCCAATGAAGAGTTATGCCAAATCTCCCACAGTGACCTGATTATAGACTAATTCAGTAGAGCGAACTTGTACGACGTTCCATGAGTCACTGTTTCAACCTCTGGCTCTAAAAAATATATAGAAGAAACTACAATCTGTCCTTTTTCTGCACCTTTTTACGAAATTTCAATCCAATGCTCAGAGAAAAAGTTATGATGATTTTTACCAGTCACCTATTTGGAATGTAATTCATGAGTCTGCAAAAATACCAACTTCCTCAGATCATATCTCCGCAATTATAGCGCAAAATTCTCTAAAATTGGGATCTGTTTTTTAGCGTGATGTCTTCTCAAATGGTTTTTTTTTTTCAACTTCTAAAACGTCACAGAAAAAAAAGTTATAGCGAAAATACCACGATGACCTATTTGGAGCAGCGAAACCCTAGAATCCAAAGCTTTGATACCAAATGTTATGAAACCAGCTCAAGAAAAGGATAGAAAATATAGATCAACGCTTAGAATCAGCCTCTTCAAGGGGACAACCTCCTTTACATTACATAAATGAACAATTCTTGGATGATACAAATGAAAAGACCTCCTCTTTATAATATAGGAGTCTAAGGGGTCATAACATAATCAGAGCCTACATAACAATAATAATGTAAGGGCACAATAATAACAATAGTGGGCTTCTATGGGGCACAATAGTAACAATATGGGCACAACAATATTAATAAGGGGTACAACTACTATAGTAATGGGGTAATCACTAGTATTATGGGGACCCAACATTTGGTAGCCAATTGCAACTTTAACATAACAATAGGGAATAAAGTTAAATATGAACAAGAAGAAATATTATTGCATACCTTCATCAAAACCTATTGGATATGGCTTTATTTAGGTGGCAAATATATAGGAAAAAAGAGGATCTTTAGGCAAAAAGGATGTCATGGTAGGCCAATCTTCAGACTCTACATTCCCCCAGACTAGAGATGTTGTATGTCCTCATGCACTTATTCCTTGTCATTCACTTGTGCCTCTTGCTTATCATCTCCATGTTTCATTGTTTTCTTCTTTTTGGTAGTGATCGAAATTCTAGGCTTTCTCATGAGAATTTTGTAGTTCAAATTGATAATCTCTCTCTTCTTAATTATGTTTTCTTTCTTCAGCTTTTTGTTTTTCTTATACCACAAGCTTAGATAGAGGATCAGATTGTCACTCTTTGCAATCTGGATCTCACTCTGTGTCTTCAATGCTTGATTCTCATTTTTGAGATACTGATTCAATGTTTCTAGTTCAAAGATACCCTGTTTTAAGATGTTTGAGGCTGATTGTTCATTTACCTGGTTGCTTTCTTCTCTCGGGCTCTGAATTGTTTCCTTTGTTGTTATATCTTTCCTTTCCAGTGACTCTATATAGTCATAGATTTCCTATTGAGCGAGGTCAATACCCGGAATATGCATTGGGCTTCTTAAAGGCGAGCTGTATGGTTGTGGTGATACTCTTGGCGATGATCTTGGTGACTATGTTGGAGAATTTCCAGGGCTTTCAATTGGCTCACCATCTATTGGATTGTTCTCTGTTGGCTCATTCTCTGTTGGAGTATTCCCTTTTGGCTCATATTCAGTTGGATCCTTTTCATTTGGCTCATTTTCTTCAATATTAATGTATTCTATAGTTTTTGAGGTTGTTTGTGGAATCATGCTCAACCTCGTGCTCCTCCTCAATCATGGGGTTTGTATCTTCTGCACTTTCCTCCTTTTATTCTCTGATTTTTCTTCTAGAGGAGGGGTCTTAGTTTGTGAGAACTCTTCTTTACTTGGGCTGGCTTTCTTTCTTCTAGGGTTTCCACTCTTCATTCTCTGCAAAATCTTTACTATAGGTAGTTCTTCTAATACTTCTGTCTGAGTTTGAGGTGCCTATTCCTTTATGATTTCTATGGCTCTTCTCCCCCACCCCCCCCCTGCTGCTACTTGCTTTTTCTGGGGATTTTTCTTCAAAGTGGTTCCTTACTAGGAAACTCTCCCAATTATCCCCTATACTTTGGAGATGAAATTCAACCAATATTTTTACTAGGCCATGATGATACATGGTGTTTTCTGTACATTGAATTTTCTTTTGAACATTTGTAGACATTTTCTTGAGGCTATTTAAGAGGAAATAAGGGAGGTTCATTTGATGATCCTCAAGGAAGTGCATCATCATCCTATCATGATAAAAATACATTTGCCCAAACCTACCCTCACAAGTGATAAACTTCTGAAGCACAAGTAATAAGTTTCTCCATTTCTTTTTAAGAGTAGTGTTGGGAATACCTTTCTTGTAGACCATAATGTCCATGTTCGGATTCTTGAGGAAGACCTTCTAGTCCTTACTATCAATCCCCCTATTTTTAAACCATTTTAATCCATTTCTTGGCAGCTCGGTAGCCTCGGTGATCATAGAATATGTTATTGTGAGCTTAATGTCCCCAATTTCGGCTTCAATTCCATCGAATGAGCGCGCAAATGTTTTGGTTACTTCCTTGTGGAAGCTGTTAAATTTTTGAATGAACTGCAGCCATTGTCTCCTTTACAGCAGCTCCCTAGTTTGTGGGTACCCCTCCAGGAATTGCTTCCCTGCTGGCTTAGTTCGAACAATTATCCCCATTTCAAAGGATGCTTTGCCTCGAAGATTAGCTACCTTGACAGGAAAATGGGGCTGGTAGGGTTTGCTAGATGACAGAAAGATGGAGTGGCTATGAAAGTTCAGAGGAGTGTAAGAATAGGGAAGAACGAATAGATTATCATAAGGATTATAGGGATGAATTTGATGGTTGGGCACATTTACACTTATGATTTGGTAATTACTTTGGCATATTTGGAATAAGGTCGTGACATGAATTTTTAAGTGGTGGCATATCATATCTTGTTAGGCAGCCATTACCCTTAGGTTATAATGATTTCATTTTAGTACTATATCTTCTTAATCATATATGCTTATATAACCTTCCCTATTGTTAAATTAAAGCAACGCGTACCTTTGATCTTCTATTGCTGACCTTATTTGTTGTCCTTTGATCTCCTGTAGGTACTTTGCTGTCAGCTGTCCTTTAATCCAAATCAGCAAGTGTCCTTGTGGACTTCAAAAAGTTATTAGGCTGTAGAAACTTGTCTTGGCTATGGAAATTTGTCCAAGCTACGGAAAGTTGTTGATTCTGTAGCTACGAGAAAAAAAAGGCTTTAATAGATGAACTTTATTATTATTTTCTTTGAAAACAAAATTTGAAGTGCCAACAAACTGGTTTTCACTTTAAATTTTATGTATAAACATGCCAACAACATGTTGGTTTTCATGCTTATAAAAATTTGTATTTATTTATATTTTTTCAATTATATTATATATATATTATATATTATATATATAAACATGCCACAATTTTCATTTTTTTTATATTATATCTTAAGGTAAACTGAGTTATAAATTTCTAGGTAGGAAAGGATAAGGATCTTCTTGACATCTTAGCTCTATTATCTTGCAAATTTTCACAAATTCCTCTTTCATTTCATTAATGGCTTCTAGTAAAGCTTGAGCTGATATCCATTTACTAATAGAAGAGTTTTCTCTTCATCAATACTCCTGATTCTAACTCCACCATTGTCAAAGACATTCTCAACTTCATAAGGTCCAAGCCAATGGGTTTGGAATTTCCCTTGAAAATTTTTGAACTTTGAATCAAAGAGCAATGCCCAATCTCCTAGATGAAATTTCCTTTCTTTAATGTACTTATCATGCCATATTGACCTTTGTTGTTGCACTAAGTTGGTTCTCTGGAAGGCTTCTTCTTTGATTTCATCAAGCTCATTCAGTTGTGTCATCCTTTGCTTCTGGGCTTCTGACAAGTCTAGATCTAACTGGATTGTTGTCTTATAGGTCTGGATTTCGAATTCTATCAGAAGTAAGACTTGCTTCCCATAAACAAGTTCGTATGGAGTATGCCGTGTAGTATTCCTCCATGTAGTTATGTAGGCCCATAAGGCTTTTGGAAGCTTTTCCACCCAGTCTTTCCTATGTAGATTTAAAATCTTTGTAAGGATAGCCTCAATCACCTTATTTGTGGACTCAACTTGTCCATTGGCTTGTGGATGGTATGGAGTTGACTTCCGATGTTTTATCTTGTATTGGCCCACAAGCTTCTACACTAGTTTGGATGTGAACCATGTCCCTTGATTTGTTACAATTTCTCTTGGGACACCAAAATGAGTAAAAATATCCTCAAAAAGAAATGAAACTATAGTATTTTGAATAGCAAAAGGAAGTGCTTTAGCTTCTACCCATTTAGTGACATAATCAATACATACCAGAATATACTTCTTTTGCTTTAAAGGTGGGTTGATTGGTCCAACAAAATCCAATGCCCATTTTTCAAATGGTTTGATAAGTACCTATGGTTGTAGTGGCATTTCATTTGAAAGAGTAGGTTTGCCCATTCTTTGACAACTGTCACATCTTATAACATATTCCTTGGTGTCCCTGAAAATGGAAGGCTAATAATATCCTAAAAGCAAGATTTTATAAGTAGTTCTCTTTTCAGAAAAATATCCTCCACATGGCTCATCGTGACAAGATTTTAGTATCTATGGTATTTTGTCCTCCCAAACACATCTTCTGATGATGAGCTCTGGTCCTATCTTATATAATTTTTCATTTATCCATGAATAAGATGTGCTATTGTGGACTATTATTCTATTTTCTCTAAGGGATAAATGAAATGACATTTTTCCTGTGGCCACATAGTTTGCAATATCTACATACCAAGGTGATTTAGTAGATACTGCAAAAATATATTCATCAGGAAATTTGTCTTCTGTTAGTTGATCATTATTTTCATTGTAATTTAGATAGAAAGTTAGCAATTGTGTTCTATTTTCCTGGTCTATCTAGAATGGTTATATTGAATTCTTGTAAAAGTAGGAACCATCTAGTTACTCTTCCATTAGTGACTGGTTTATTCATTAGGTATCTAATGGTAGAATGCTCTGTGTGGACAAAAATTTCATAGCCAGTTATATAATGTCTGGATTTATTAATGGCATGAATTACAACTAAGAACTCTTTTTCGGTTACATTATAATTTAACTCAACAAGAGTTAAATTTTTACAGGTATAATAAATGGCATAAGGAGTGAGATATTTTTGTCCTAAAACAACTCCTAAGGCTGAATCTGAAGCATCAGTTGAGATATGGAAAGGAAATTTCTAGTTAGTTCCTTTTAAGATGGGTGCTTTAGAAATTATCTTTTTCAAAGTTTCAAAGGCAACTTGACATTCGGAATCCCAACTGAATTCACAGTCTTTAGTGAGTAATTTAAAGAGTGGGGATGCAGTTTTTGTGAAGTTTTCTATAAATCTTCTGTAGTATCTAGTAAAACCGAGAAAACTTATAACATACTTTTGACAACTTGGCACTGATAACTTAGAAATGACTTCCACCTTAGATGAATCTACCTTTATTCCATCTCCGGAAATATGGTGACCTAAAACAATTCCCTCGTTAAACATTATGAAACATTTTTCGTGACTTAATGAGAGATTTGTTTCTTGACATCTTATTAAGACTTTTTCTAAATTTTCTAGTGCTTCATTGAAAGAATCCCCATAGACTATGAAGTCATCCATGTATACTTCCACACAATCATGAATAAGGTCAGAGAAAATGCTGAGGACTACCCTTTGGAATATTGTTGGAGCATTACATAACCCAAAGGGAAGTACCCGGTAAGCATAAGTTCCCCATGGACAAGTGAACGTGGTTTTATCTTGATCTTCAAGGGTTACCTGAATCTGGTTGTATCCACTGAACCCATCCAAGAAGTAAAAATATTTTTTCCCTGTTAATGTATCCAAGACATGGTCTATGAAAGGTAGTGGAAAGTGGTATTTTAATGTTTCTTTATTTGATTCCCTGTCATCGATGCATACTCTCCATTTTCCATTCTTCTTAGGGATGATTACTAGGGGAGAAACCTAATGACTATCAGATATTGGATAGATGAAATTTACATTTAATAATTTATCCAATTCTTCCTTAACAATTTCTGTTATATTTGGGTTCATTCTTTGTTGAGGTTGTCTAACTGGTCTTGAATTTTGTTCAGTGTAGATACGATGTATGCAAGTTTTAGGATCAATCCCTCTCATGTCAATGTATTCTCATGCAAAAGCAAAAGAACGTTTCTGTAAAATTTCTATCAATTGTTTCTTTTGCATTTTTTCCAAGTTTTCATTGACATTCAAGGTTTTTCCTAGAAAGATTTCTATTGAGGAATTCCCAAATTTTTTGATGGACAACAATGATTCTTGTTTAGATGAGATATATTCATTTTGACTATGCTCATAATGTGAGGAAGATTCATTATTTTCTAGTAAATTTAAAAGTTGGTCTTTATCTTTCACTTGTTCAGTGACAAAAATAGGTTGTATATATTCTCCATCTTCTATCCATTCTTCAGTTTCTATATCTATTGTTATTCTTGCGGGGGGGGTATAATGTAAATTTATTTGTATAATTTCCATCTGAGATAAACATATCGCCTGATTTACGACCGATAAAAGCATCAGTTGTAGCCAACCAAGACCTTCCTAGAATTAATGGAAGTCCTCCTAGATTATTCTTGGGTGTTAAGAGCATGAAATCAACAGGTTATTCCCAAGAATCTAAGGATGCACAAACATCTTCTAACACACCATCTGGTTTAATAACAGATCTATCTGCTAATTGCAATAAGGTTGGTGTGTATTGAAGGTTAGGATGCCTAAGTGTGTCCATAACTTGTTTGCTTATTATGTTTATGGCTGCTCCTAGATTCCATTGTGTGAATTTTTACAATGGGGCTTCTTGGGTCTAAATGTGTTTTAATTGTCGTCTTTCCCATCATAATGTTTGAAATTTTTCCGACTAACTGAATTCTTTTTATATATTTTCTTCTTCTCCCTGATCATTGTGTACTTAATTCCTTAATTTTTTTTGCAAAAATTGGTATTTATTTTATGGCTTGTAATAAAGGAATCATAATACAAACATTTCTCAATTCATCCATCATTTTGTAATCAGGCAAGACAATTTGTTTTTCTACTCCTTCATCGATTTTCAACCTTTCTGGGAAAGGTGGTTTAACTGATATCGAGGGTTGTTCTATGATAGGAGTATCTATTGGAATTTGTTATGTTTGTTTATTTTATTTTTGAGGGAGAGAAGTCTCCCCTTCTTTTGGTTGATTTTTGTGTTTTTGAAGATCAGATCTTGTTTCTTGAATGACAACAGGAGGTTTTTTGGGTAATACTCTTCCAGGCCTTAATTGGACATTGTTTAGGTGTAGTGGAGTTATTACATATGTTTGAGGACTCTGACCCTCCATGTTGTACACTAGTTGTTGTGGAAATTTATTATTAGAATTTGGAAGTGGTTGAGCGGGTAGTTGATTTGATTTTTGTGGAAATGCTAGGGAAAGTTGTGGGTTTTAATTCTGAACTGGAACTTGTGGCAATTTATTAGCTTGAGGAATTTGATTAGATGGGGGTAAGAATTGTGGTGGAAGGTAAGATGGCGAGTATTGTTTATATTGAGCATAGTCTCCATAAGGATTTTTCCGTCCTTGATTCGAAGGTTGTGACTGTGGTAGAGCCCAAGGCAGCCAAGATGAATTCCAATTACTTTATGAAGACTCGACAAATTGTTGTGGTCTAAATCCTTGTGATTGATTTGGTTGGGGGTTTTCCCATGGTCTTTTGGCTATAAAGTAGAGAGGGTCTACTGGTTCTGACATTCCTTCATCATTGAATACAGCCTTAAGACCTCGTAAGGATGGACATTCCTTTGTATCATGATTATCTGCACATATGGCATAGGTTTCTATGGCTGTTGTGTCTAAGGGACACTCTCTTAGAGCATGTTTCTTTCGACATTTGGGACAGAAGATAGATAATGCAACATTTCAGAATTTTTCTTGTTTTGTATTTTAAGGGTGTCTATCTGTTCACTTAGGCTCCCTAAAATATCTGTTTTGAAAGTGTCAAACAAATTTCCTATTTCTGCGCTTCTAATTGTCCCAGTTGCAGACTTGTTAATTCTTGACAAGATAGGGTCTATAGGACTCTTTCCAACTTGTGCTTTACCTCTTGAGATATATACACATAAATCACAAATATCTGCAAATGGTAGTTGTGAAATATCTCCTTTCCCAGTTAGGTTAAGGAGATCGATCCATTCATCTTTAACGGCTCTGAGTAAAAGAGATTTTAAGGTTTCTTCATCCAAATTATCCATTTTTTCTCTTTTAACATTATAAACAAACCTTTCTACCAAGTCTTCAAGATTTTCATCTTCTTTTTGTGTCATTTTGAAGACTTCATCTTTAAGGTTACTAGGCATACAATAATATCTATATTTGCCTAAGAAATCCTCTTTCATTTGTCCCCATGTTGTTATAGAATGCACTCCTAGACTCATGAAACATTTTAATGTTGAATCTTTTAATGTGACAGGGAACAATTTTAACTTTTGAGCATCATGCAGATAGTCATATGATCTGCATAATACTTCAAATTCGAAGAGAAATGTCTCTGGATCTTCATTTCTTTTCCCATGGAAATTAGGAAGAATCGAGGGTGATATATTTTTCATTGTGAGGGTTGTATCTTCATCAAGATTAGGGAATCTCGAAGGATCTTGATTTCCTCTGCCTCTACCCCCTCCTCTACCTCTACCTCTTCCTCTTCCTCTTCCTCCAACCCTATCTTCTTTGCCATGGACATTGTGTACTTCTCCTTCCCCTTCTTTAGCCATGATAGATTCTTCAGAGCTAATATAGTGTTCTTCTAATATTTCTGGTTCCTCTATTAGTGGTTGCTCATAATAAGTTTCCAATTCCTCTTCTTCACTACAAACTTCTAATTCTTCTCCAAAAATTTGCTCACTAGTGGGGGATAGAAATATTACTCTTGTAGTTGGGGATGTAGGATTTTCTTCAATTACAGCTTTAGTAGAAGAAGTACGTGAAGTTCTGGATTGAATTTATGATCTTGAGACTTCAGGAAGTCTTTTTCGACCTTTAAATGGAATTCAAGTTTGAGTAAGTGGTGTGGAACCTCAAAATCGTGGTGAAGTGGGTGGATTTGCGGGAATTGAACTTCTTCCTCATCCTACAAATCTACCCCTAGAGTCTCTATCCCTACACATGTAATGTTTTAAATTAATGATGGTTTTTTTTTAAACTTCTAATTGTACTTCCCCGACAATGGCGCCAAAATGTTTGGTCAATTCAATGTCTTTGAATTGTCAATCATAAATTGTCAACCATGGTGTGTAAACTGATGAAGTACAGGTGCACACTATGTGCTTAAAAGTTATTTATTAGGTCGTTATGTATTTGTTAATATCTAAACTTAAGATGGAGGTGGTGTTTTTCAATTATATTAGTCTCGTAATTCTTAAGGATGTTGGTTAAGTTTCCTAGGAGTTAATCTCTATTTAATTAGTTTGCAGATGGTGTGAGAGTGGTCCTACTTGTATTAGATTGTTTTGGGATTTTTGATCCTGACTCTTTATGCTACAGCTTCTAATTCTCTAAGTGTAAAGAGAAGCTTATTCTATCAGCTATGGAGAAATACTGTCTAAACTCAATTGTTTAGGAGATAACTCTCACTCTTTTACTTATTCAATTTTTGTTCAAACAAAATAACCCAAGCAACATCTATATTATGAATTAAACACACTTCAATTATTCTAGATAATAAGCAAATGAAATGACCATGTTGTACTAGGTATAAAGAAAATTAAATAATAGACTGAACTAGGTATAAAGCAAATGAAATTTCTTATGCAAATAACAACTTGCTGGCGAAATCATTATGTTGCATTTTCACACCAAACAGAACAATTGAAGAATGAAAGGAAATTGTATTGCATTTGATTAAAACCTGTCATTGTTTGTAGGGGCCCTCCACATAGCAGTTCATAGCATCCAATCAACACAACGCTTGCACACAAAAACCAATTCTATTCACACGGAATTCAAAAACTGTTCAAAATTATATCATTTGACGCACACCCAAATCACACTGCGGCCATAAGTTTTATAGCAGGTATCTTGGCATAACTGTATGAATAATTCAAGCCTAATATCTCTATCCTATCTAAACTTATATTGGTAAACCTTCATTTTTCTATTCCGAAAGCAAAACGATAAGGTTTCAATTGATCTCGGGTTTTGTTTTGCATTAATTTGGCAGTTGACTTGGAGGTTGAACGTGATCTCCTACACTTATCTTGACGAACAATTTCGAGGAGATAGGAAGGTATCCACAAAGGAGCCATCCTCTATCCATCTGCACCCTTAGCTGTTGAACTTGAACTTCGAAACCTTGCAAACAACAGAGACAACTACGTAAACCTAGATTAGCTGCGGAAACAGACTGATTCGGTAGCCAATTGCAAATTTAACATAACAATAGGGTATAAAGTTAAATGTGAACAAGAAGAAATATTATTGCATTCCTTCATCAAAACCAGGTGGATATGGCTTTATTTAGGTGGTAAATATATAGGAAAAAAGAGGATCCTTAGGCAAAAAGGATGTCATGGTAGGACAATCTTCGGATTCTATAGATGTCATCACATTGCATGGCGACAAAGAGCCCCTTGATGGGCCTAAGTCAATTTATCACACAAGAGTGATATTTATAAATTTAATAAAAAAAAATATTTGATAATTCATTTTTGTTAAAATGCATCATAATTGGTGCTCCATCCTATGTGGAGCACCAATGTGCCTTTAATATATGCCCCGCTCTTTGAAAAGTTATAACATATAAACATTAATTGATGCACTTTATTTTGTGTGCATGAACCTGAGGCACACAAAAGGTGTATTTTATGGCGATGCTTCCCATTTTAAACTAGATGCATTATGACAAGGTTTTTTGTGTATAATATGGCGTGTTGATAATTTTTTTGGTGTGAGATAAATGATATGGGCACACTGTGAAATTTCTCATAATAATAATAATAATAATAATAATAATTTTAGATTTTAAATTTTAAACTTGTGAAAGTTCAAATATGGATGTAATAAATAATATACCTAGACTCTTGCCACATGAGGAGGCATGGTTTCCACATAAAATAAAATGGTGTTGTATGCCATTTTTTGAAATCAGTTAGGAAAACTATGAGATAGGTTGCCAACACAACAAAGCACTAAATAGGGTAGCCATCCAACTGGAGTCAATATGAGTGATTGTTAGAGTGATTTAAAGCATGAAAATAAAATATTTTTATAATGAAATTCAATTCCAAGGCGATGATGTTGAGATAAATGTATTTCAAAACTGGATGGAAAACACAAGTAATAACGGTTGAGTACCCAATGCATGTCCTAAAATTCTTGAATTACTTGACCAAGGAATAGGCTCAATTTTCCATGATAGTGTACTTGAAACTCTGAATCCTTGAAAACTTTACTCATGAAGACTATGGGTTGATCCCAATCTTGATCATTTTTTTGAGGTAGCATACATGTAATTATATCATTAGAAGAAAAAGGAAAATTTTGAAAGTTCTTTAAACAATTAGGACCAATTAATATTGGAGACTTGAACAATGGCTTCCTTAATGAGCTAAAAAATGGTCTTAATATCTTTGTCCCATTTGAAAACCACATACTTTTTGAGTAACTTGGTTATAGACTTGATAATCTAAAACAAAATTGGAATGAAACTTCGAAAAAAGTTGATATTGTTGAAAAATGATTGCAAAGCCTTCTAGGTTAGAGATAAATCAATATCTTTAATTCCTTTGGTTCATTCAAGATCAAATTTTAATGTGTATTTTTGAACAATATGACCGAGAAGCTTTTCTTCAAGAACCACAAATATTGACTTTTTTGGGTTCAATGATATTCCATATGTTTGGAACCTTTCAAATACCTATCTAAGATTTGCAACATGATATTTCCTTTTCTTTGAAAACAAAGTGAGGTCAACTTGGTAAATTTTAATTATTTTCCCATGAGTTCTTTGAATGTATAATCCATGGCTCTTGGAAATGTAGAACCTAGTAATCAAACAAAAAGGCATTCTTAAAGAATCATATGTGCCCCCAAGGTGTGGTGAATGTCACCATGTGTTTATCATCTTTATTAACCCACACAACTTGATTGTAGGCTGAAAAATCATTCAACAAAGATAACATTTTTAATCATGTGATCCTCTAAAACAATTTTTCCCATGTTTGGAAATGAATAATTATCTTTCTCAAATTTGCATTTAGACTTGATTGTCTTGTGGAAACAATAATCATTGCCTTAAGTAATTCTGCAATTCCTTTTTGAGAATAAGTTCTACTTGATATTTAAAATGTCATGGATCACTAGAATACATCAAATAGATCTACTAAAAATACTAAAATCTTTACTATTGGTTTTCCTCTATATTTTCAAATTCTTTTGTTAGTTTATTTTCTACTTAATTTAATGAAATAGTTGAAACACAAGAAATGTATTAGAAGTAAACACACACCATCCTCATTAGACACAAAATTTTCCTTGGGAAACCCTTGTGAGTCAAAACCTAGCTAAAATGTGAGGTTGTTATGTTCTTTTTTCTCTAGTATGGAAAATGTGCAAGTACAAACAAAGAGGTACTCTCTATGGAGTTACCTATGACCTATGGTATATAAGATTGCTACAAAATATTTACCCCCTATATTTTTCTCTCTAACTTCCCACTCCAAATTTCTCTACTATACTACGGAACCAAATACAATAGCATAGAATGAAACACCTACTCCTCCTAATGGTATGGTATTTAACATAGCCCAATAGCCATCTAGGGGTCAAGATTGACTCCCTCAACCCTTAACTAGAGTTACGGGTTTGAATATTATAGAGTATTCTTCAAAGTTCACAGATGGCTAGCCATGTATGCATGACTAACAAAGTCTGCAATGCCATCCACTGGTACCATGATAGTCAACATGGTAGGTCAACTGGTGGGAGGCATAACTTTTGCATACAAACTCCATTTAACATGATTCTTGCACCATTTGAAAGGTCTCTAAGTGTATAACAACACCAAGGTATCTTGCATAAGTGAAAGTATCTTTTAGACCCAAAAATACTTTATTTAATGCCTTAAAGTCACAAGGTTTCCCAGCAGTAAAAATGGACCTACATGTTAATTCCTTCATTTTTTCCACTCTAAAAGCATCAATATAGTTGAGAAATAATATAATGATCCAATATATATCACTAAATTTGGATAATGTTTGTCTCAAATTTTGTTTAAATGGATTAGCATCTTCCTTCAAGGGTATTGTATGTTGAATGGTGTCACCATTGTAGCCTTAAATCGTCATAGGAGAAAGAAAAAATGTCTCTAAATTCTCTACTAAAATATTCAATTTTTTCCTTTCTTGATTTGAAATTACTTTTCCAATTTTCACAATAATTGTACTTTCATAAGATCTAATGTTAGCTTCGATGTATATGTCGGGGTTGACCAATTATTTCTTTTCTTTGTACCTATCAAGTGTATCAAACTTTATTTTGAAAGATATAGATCCAGGTGGAACTCTATTGTCTCTCAATTAATCCCCTAATCCTTTTTCTCTCCAATCAGTCTCATTCTCAGAAAATTATTACAAGTTGTTCATAAATCTTACCATCTATACATCATCTTAAAAAACCTACAAGCTATCATAGTTATTATTGATTGAAGGTTAGAAGATGACTTCAAATTTTACATTCTAAATCTTCACCAAGTTAAAATGTCAAGGGTGAAATGGCTAGTGCAACCACTTTTTCATTATGTGCTCTTGGTATTGCTTCCAAAAATAATGCATCAAACCATTCCATGGGGTATCAAATTGCATACATGTACTTTTTAAATTTTTAAAGTTTGCAAGAAACTTTCCCTTTTACTTGGATAATTATTAGGTCATAATCACCAATAATATTTAAAAATCCAATTCCAAGATCTTTAGCTAAGCGCAAACCAAAACCAAGTAAAAGTGATTCATATTCTACCACATTGTTAGTTGTTTCAAATTCCAAGTGAAAAAGATAATATGAGATATTACCTTTAAGCAAAGTGAATACAATACCCACGCCCATACTTGTTTGGGACTTGGACGCATTGAAATCTATCTTCCAAATGTTGTTTGCATCCTTTTGTGGAGCTAATTCTATTGCAACCACAGTGTAGGATATAAGCTCATTTTTTAAGCATACCAAATCATTTTTTGGATCTCACGAATCTTCCATATGATACTTCCTCATTGGTTCTCTATTCAAAATCACAAAAGTACTCTCGAAAGTGGGAATCACATGAAGATAAATACATATGAATGCTTCCTCCAAGATAAATGACCCACTTATGGCTCTCCTTACTTAATATAAAAACAATATGGGAGGCAATTTCTTTATAAACGCATTGTGATTACACTCCCACAATTCAATTGGGATAAATAGGGCATATTTGCAAATCAACAACCAAGATTCATTTTAAAAAGTGATCAATGATTATTAAGTCCTTATCTTCCAGATGCCATACCCTGAACTACATATATCCAAATTTAGCAAATTAAATCCCTTTGTAAATTTAAAAACATGAATAACAAATTGAAAATGGTTTCCATGGTTAGAATGATAGTTATCATGCCCTAAAAATAAAAATAAAAAACAATTGTGACACTTCTAGCTTAGTAACAAATTATTTTTGAAAAATGGTATTAAAAGGATTTTTGAATGTTTAAAGTAGCCCTTTGTTCAGAGAACATATATTAAAGTTCATATTTACTAAAAGGATTTAATTCAGTTGGAACAAAGGGACAAAAACCTTATCCATAAATCTGTTCCAAAACATGAAGAGAATATTATAAAATAGATTTGAAAGAACATTCAAAAAGGGAGAGATAACCCCCTTTCAATATAGTAAGTAAATTAACTTCTTAGTTGAGTATTTTGATATATTCTTCTTAGTTATAGATTATCCAACTCCTCATTTCAAAGTCATTTTGAACGGAAAAAGCTAATTTCTCATTGTTATCCTCTTTTCTCTTCTAGATCTTTTCATTTACATGGTCCACATGATCCCAATTTAGTCCACTTTGGACAAATGCATTTTCATTTATGAACATTATGATTTTTTTAAAATATTTGTATATTTTAGGTTCCACAAATAAATCCCAATAACACATAGCTATTTCAGTTTCAAACTTTGAATTTTAAGTTGAAATTTCAAGTGTGTTTTCTTTTAATCCCTATTAGTCTAAATGGAGTCATTTTTTAAATTCTTTGCACATATGTTCTATTTTCTTCCATATAATTCAATGACATGGTGTGTTTTACTTATTTCTATGTTGGAAACCTATCTTCTCACATCCTTTACTTTACTCTTTAAAAGTTTCATAATGTGAATATTATTGTTAATACCATTCCTTGAGAAGAGTCTTTTTATTTTTCATGTGCAAACCAAGTAGATAAAATCTTTTACAGTCATATTTATGTGCCCTCCCCCTCCCCCATTTTTTTTTATCTTGTCAGTGAATGAGATGGTGTTCTTAACAATTAAATTTGTTAAATGACAACTTTATTGGAAGATTTGTTTAGGTTTTCTCTTTAACACTCATCCACTGTATTCATTTGAGGGAATAAGAAGAATTTTCCATATGTCAAGAGATGAGTACCACCTCTATAAAATGAGGAGAGCCTTTCCTCTTTCCCACAAGATTTTCTTTCAATGTTTGTCATTTTCCCTTGACAAAAAAGAGACTGACAACTTATTCCTCCTACACCTATTATATTTTAATACATACAAATGAAGAATTAGGTGTCATCATATAGAAAATAGAGCCATGTGCTCATTATACCAATGCTACAATGTTTTCCTTTGGAAGTGTTTATCATTAAGAACACAAGAACTAATAAATACATGAGAAAATGGATACAATAGTGTGTTCCATCATAAGTATAATAGCTAATACAAATATTTGGAGAAGAATGGCATGAACCAACACATGCCATGTCCATCCCTTGTTGTAGAGGGATGATATGAAGGCTATAAAATGCACATGGAAACCCTGAAAAACCTTGCAAAGAATCATATGTATGCCTCTCAAAAGGAAATTCTACATGTAGAACTCCATTTACACCTTCAAGTAAGCAAGTTTTGGGGAGCTCCATCCAAAAAATTTGTTCTTCTAAGAACAAATACATAGTATAAAATGCCATTTTAGATCTGTAAATGTATTTGTGATTACAAATATATGGTTGAAAATGACTTTCATAACACATGAACTTAATATCTTACTGCCCAATATAATTTCCAGCATTATAAAGACGAGTTCCATCTTAAAAATGGCATATGTGTTGTCTAAAACTTATAGAAGAAGGTGGCTAGAAATTCTTGAAAGGTAAACAATTTGAAAAATCTATCCCACAAACTTCAAAAAATGTTCTAGGATAATTAATCATTTATTTTTACAAAGTTCCAACCTATGTGGTTGTCCATGAGTATCAAGATATACAACATTTATATTATTCTCTTAAGTATTTTTTTTCTTCATATGTAGCTAAAATTTGTTTTTCTTTGTTTATTACTCCACATATCTCATTAGTATATTCCAATGAGAAATGTACTCCCTCGTTTTTACCCATCATTTCATCCAAGAGAGTAGTTAAAGGATAATTTCCATATTGTAGCATCATACATTCAAATTTATTCCCTATTCCATTACAAGTCATAGCCTAAGCATATGAATCATCCAATTATTTAATATGATCATCATTAACAATCCAAGTTTCTTTAAAATTTATGATAAAAAATGTTTATGATTGAATCTCCCTTGGGATAAGACTACAAAAACATTCTCTTACACAGAAAGAGAAAACATTTTCAACATTACATCTTCAGAATAATGTTAAAATTTGTGTTAAAATTAATGGAAGATGTAGCAAAATATGAAACAATCTTTCTACTCTTATAGAAATTTGGAACATATTTATTATACAACTTTAAAATCATGTGAGTATCCATGGATGCATGAGAAATTTAGAGAGACAAACAATTTTGTGTCTAACTCCTTGCAAGATGAAGTCATACTTAATCATTGAAACATCTAAAATATATACTCATTGTAACTCGTTCCAAAATCTAAAAATGTGGATTGGAGTCACTAAGGTGAAGCTTCGATGATGCCTTCACAATGTGCTTGTTTCACCCTACAAGCAACAAGTCGTAAAAAACTTGCAAAGGGAAAGGACTTTTTCCCTTAATTGAGATAATAATTTCTTCAACATAAGCCAAGATGTA
Organism: Pinus taeda; assembly: GCA_000404065.3. Lineage (NCBI taxonomy): Eukaryota > Viridiplantae > Streptophyta > Pinopsida > Pinales > Pinaceae > Pinus > Pinus taeda. The sequence continues at coordinate 73,374 of APFE031086079.1, read as the reverse complement.
GATAATCCCCAAAAACTAGTTGATGAATTTTGTCCCCGACAATGGTGCCAAAATGTTGGCATAATCTCACACCCAAAGATGAAAAGTCCTAACACTTGGATGGAGACATGTTCAACTAGTCGAATGGCCACTGTCAACTCACCATTACTCATCTACACTTTGGACAAGGTAAACCAAAGCTAAAAGGGGCTTACCAATGGTCATTAAGTTCACTTCTTGTAGTATGAAATGGGAGTAAAGGAGCTTAGAAAAAAATTTAAGAAAAGAAAAGAAAAAAGTTAAAATATTCAGAGATGATGGATGAAATGGATCTAGTTCTTTATTTATTGGGCTATGGAGGTAATGGTTGTAATATAAGAGGATGTTCTACTCGAGAATTAGTAATAAGAGACAACAATGTATGGATCAAAAGATCTTAACATTAAAAACCGTGTAGGTTAGTGCAAAGAAAAAAATCATCTAAAATATTTATATATAAGATTTCTTTGCATTCCTTTCTCCATATCCAACATTTAGTTGATTTGCCAATATGCGGAGAAACTGCACACACCTTCTCTTCACACAACCCTTCTCTACACATCCATCCTCCACATACTTTCCTTCCGAACATCTGCACATCACACTCCCACACATACTCATCTCTCACACAACATGAATATCCACACAATCTATTCATCCACTCTTCTTATCATCACTTCGCATAAATTACATAAATCATGTATCAAAGAGTCCACCACCTTTACTCTACCATTTTCTCTTTTTTCTTGCTTCAAGATCGCTACAAGGATAAATAAAGGAAATGTATCTCCAATTAAAGGGGATGTGATGGATATCATGCTACAAGATATGTGCTTCATCACCCCTCGTAAAGCATAATCATGATTTATTAACTTCTGCTTATTTGTATTCCTTGTCCAATAGAATGGCACAAGAGGAGATGATATATTAGTAATTTGACTGAAGAATGAGGAGTTAAAAATTAAGGGTCACTAAATAGATTCATTGATTAGTCATATATTTCTAAGTACAATGAACAAATGGAACAAAGTAACCTATCAAATGAGAACTGTAACCTCAAAACGAGAACTTTAGGAAAAAAAACCCCAAAAACATGAAAAAAACAACCAAAATACAAAAAGTGTGTATGTTGAAACAACGTTTTTTTAAGGGTAAATTTTCAACATTTTTAAAAAATGACAGTGAAAACCAAATTATTTTATGCACAAAAAATATCTTGAAATAAAAAAGTGTTGATTTTTTATTTTTTTTTTTCCGCTAAAATTTCAACATTTTTTAGCAATCACATTAAAAATAAAATACCATGACTCCAAAAACCATTAAAATTCCAATAGTTCTCAACAATACATTGAATATAAAATATTATGACTCCAAAAAACCTAAAATTTTCAACCATAGCGTTAAAGATAAAATATCACGACTCTAGAAAAACCTTGAAATTTCAACATTTTTCATCCATAGAATTAAAAATTATATATATCATGACTATAACAAACCTTAGATTTTCAACATATTTTGAGATCAAATATCATGACTAAATTAAAACTAAAAAATAAATACATAAATCAAAAAGTCATTATACCAAACACTAAAATGTAGTTCTTTTAAAATCTTAGCCTAAAACAACTTAACACATTACAACGAAAACTTCAAAACTAACCATCAGATTGACACATAGTGGGGGTGTGCTTGACCCATTGTAATTGAAACTTAAAAATCAACCATCAAATTAACACACAATGGAGGCAAACTTGATTAATTGTAACAAGAACTGAAAAATCAACTATCAAATTGACATAGATCGGGGTCAGGTTGGTAATTGAACATCAACACAACCCATATAGAAAAAAACAAATAAATAAATCAATAAAATTAAAAAACAAAACAAAAACAATTTTAAAAAAATAATAATATTAAATTATAACCCAAAATAAATAATAATAGTAAAAAATAAATTAAATTAAAATTAAAACATCAAAAAAATTAAAAATAACCAAAAATCAACATAATAAAAAAATAAAATAAATGTAATATATATATATATATATATATATATATATATATATTATATATATATATATATATATATATATATATATATATATTATATTATATATATATATATTCATTCGACTTACCACCACGTCCCATGACCTCTGGTGGTTGGTTGGGTATTAGGTCCACGAGCTGACACAATTATGTGCAATGAAACGAGTCGGAGGCAGACTCATTTTTATGCGACGAGTCGTGCAAACTTGATTTTATGCAACGAGTTGTGCGGTTCGGTTTTATGCGACGGTGGGCGACATCAGTTATAGGCGACGAGTCAACACGGGCGTTGAAAAATCGAAAAGGAGAATTCGACTAAGTGTTGGGCGGATGGGTGACCATGGAGCATTTATACGATTGGACCGATGTGTGGTTGGGCTAACGTGCAGATGATCCAACATGATTGGGCCAACATGTAATGAGACAACATATGGTTGGGCCGACGTAAATGAGTGGTGCAATATGGTGGAAGTTTGGCTGGCTTGGAGGAGGGTCGAGTCCCTCAAATACACATGGCACATGTACATATAGAGAAGGTGACTTGGAGAGAAGTCATAACCAATAATCCAAGTGAAGCAAGAAATCCATCTAAGTAAGGAAAGCAAACAAGGAAAGGATAAGGCAAGGGTGAAGGCGCAGGTGAACAGAAGGTAGAACCAAGGGCTGAAGAAGCCACAACCACAATTCTGGAAAATTGAACGACTAAAGGAAAGTGGGCACTTTAACACGGCCCCGACGTGCAGAGTTGGGTGCAGGTGGGCATGGTGACCCGTAAAGGTGGGCGCACACGACCCGATGGGCAGATGAGTTCTAGGTGGGCGCGTTGACACAGAGTGGGTGCATGACCTGGCAGAGGAGTTATAATGCATATGAGCAAGTGGGTGCACACGACCCAACGAATAATTTACGATGCAAATGGGCGCATCGACCTGGATAGGCAAGCCCACACGACTCGACAAACAAGTTGCGGTAGAGTGGGCGTGATGACACGATGTGGGCGCCCATGACCTAGTGGGTAGACAGGCAAGCTAGGCATACAAGAACATGATACTTGGGTGCACAGGACCCGATGGGGTGAACGAACGAGTTGGGCACACAGACATGAGTCTTGGGCGACCCAACTCGAGTTGGGCACGTGGACACGATAGATGGGTGACTCGAACCAGTGGGCGACCCGACCCAGTGGACAACTTGACACGGTGGGCAGCTGAACTGCTGTTTGGAGGCAAGTTGCAAGTATAGCTTGTGAACTTTGCTGAAGGAAAATTTGAGGTTTCCAAGCAAAGGGAAATTGTATATTATATACTTGTGAAAATATTGAACTGTTATTACTTATTGGGCAGACTCTATATTAGGGACTTGCCCATCCCATTGAAGAAAATTGTATTTTTGTTGTGCATATGAATGATGATATAATGATGTGATGAATATGTGAATGTTTATTTCCACTGCATTATAATACTTAGTAGAATTGGAAGAAAATAACTTAGTGTTGAAGAGTTAGGTGTATTCCATACTCATAAGTATTGGTGAAAAGAAAGTGGGTAGCGGTGCCGCACCTGCCTATATGTGGTTGAAAGACTACCGCCAGGATAGGGGCATGATGGGTGGTATCAGAGGTCGATTGGAATGTGGCAGTTGATATCAGACTTTCCACAGGGCTTTGGTAAAGAAAGCTCGACAAGGACATGATAAGGGTCAAGATGAATGAAAAAGAAGTGTATGGTCTTTAAAGGAGCACAAGTAAAGTTGATGGTTGATTAAGAAAAAGAACCTCAAGTTATGATAGGTGAATCTAGTAGGGATGCCATAACAGTTTTCATGGATAAGGTATTGGACGGAATGAATGAATAAGCTTCGAGGGTGGTTACACTATAAGCCGAAAATGTTGAATTTCAAGAGAATTTCACAAAGTTGAAGGAAGAACATGAAGACCTTAAAATCCGATACGAGTATATAGAATGGTTGTATACACAAACAGAGAAATAAGTCAAGGACATTGGAATTGTGAGAGATCAAGGTTTGGCATAAATCTTGAAGTTGCATAAAGAAGTTAGAGATGCTCGAAACGAGATAGTTGTTTTGAAGAAAGCAGTTGGGAAAGGACCTATCAGAGGAGTTGCCCATGTGAAAGTCAAGGAACCTGAATCTTATGATGGGATGAGGAGCGATAAAGCTCTTGGAAATTTCTTATGGGATATGGAGAAATACTTGGAATATTTGGGATTACCTGATGATGAAGCCAAAGCCAAAGTAGCTGCTCAATTCTTGACGAAGGATGCTAATATGTGGTGGAGAAGGAAGATGGATCAGATTTCCAACGGTGATGATGAGGAAATATCTACTTGGGACGAGATGAAGAAAGCTTTACAAACTCATTTCAGTCCACAATATGAGACTTGGGATGCAAGGATGAATATTAAATATATGAAGCAAATAGGAAGTCTACAGGCATATCAACGAGAATTCTTGAGTGCAATCTTGGAGTTAGCTGATATGGCGGAAAAGGACAAGGTGTTCATTTTCATCATAGGATTGAAACCTTGGGCACACAATGAGGTGAAGAGGAAAAATATCAAGACATTAGAAGAATAATTTGTTGTAGTTGATTGATTGGTAGAACATTATGATGAAGGAACCAAAGAGAGAAAGAAGAAGACAAATAATCTGAAAGAGAAGTCTACAAAGGAAGAGCCTTCGAGATTGAATGACAAGTCAAAGATGTCGAAGCCTCTGAAGTGTTGGATATGTGAAGAACCACACATGGTGAAGAATTGTCCTTCAAGACCAAAAGTGGCAGCAGTAACACAAACCAATGCAAAGAAGAAGAAAGAAGAACCATCTGTTGGAGTAATGCAAATTCTAGGAGCTATGGTGGCTATGGAAGCAGTCCCATGGCGGGATCCTGAAAGGAATAAGATGGAGTATGTGGAAATGAAGATTGGGTAGGGAACTATACTCACAATGGTGGATAGTGGTGGGACTCATAACTTCATGAGAGAAGAAACTGTGAGGAATATTGGGTTGAAGTAAGCACAATTGAAAGCAATGAATTCTCCACCCGATTTAGTGATTGGTGTAGCAGAGAAAGTGGATGTGAGCGTAGGTGAATGGATGGGGAAAGTTGACTTCACAATTGTGCGGATAGACGATTATGAATCTATACTAGGTATGGAACTTATGAAACAATTTGAAGCTATGATGGTGCCACACATGAAGAATTTGTACATTTACGATGGGTGAGATGATGATCCTATTGGGGTATCAACTATGGGAGCTACGATAGCTAAGTGTAAATTGATAGCGATGAATGTGGAGGAAGTCAAGCAGGATGAAGAAATATATAAGAGATTTTCTTGTGCAGAGGAAAAATTTATGGAGTAGTCACAGGTTATTAGAGCATTGTCCAATAGTATATTGGATTTGACGAGTAGACTAGAGGCAGTGGAAGGAGATGAAGATGCTAAACCCAAAGTTCAGGTGGAAAGTCGAGAAGCATACATGCAAATATTGGAGGAGGAAGGTCCAGACAGGTGGATTGAACTATTATCTAAGGAAGAGGGAGAGTTTTCCGCCTTCACTTGCTCCCTCTCTTCTTAGATTGACATTGAGATGAGACTCATTGTTAGCTTCTCAAGGAAGTGAGTCTCCTATATTTTGAGAAGACATTTGGGGCGAGATGGACACAATTGATAGTAGGATGCAGAGATGATTCATGATGATGTAGGGGACATGCGTTCTTGTGGGGGAGATGTACAGTTGTATTATCTACCCAACTAGTCACTAACACGAGGGGATCGAGCACGTGATTTTCTTACAGAGTTTGACATATCGATGACATGAGATAGGTCATAGGTGGAGACATCTAGATGCCCATATTTATGATCTTGGAAATGGTGGTTGTTGGGATGGTGTTGTCGAGAACAACATAGTTTTTAGAGTGGTGGAGTATGTCAGTTCCACAAGCTGACACAATTGTGTGCGATGAGATGAGTCAGAGGTAAACTCGGTTTTATGCGACGAGTCATGCAAAATTGGTTTTATGTGACGAGTTGTGCAGTTCGGTTTTATGCGATGAGTTATGCATAGGTGAGCTTAGTTTTATGTGATGGTGGGTGACATTAGTTAAATGCGACAAGTTAACACAACGAGGAGTCAACACAGGGGTCAAAAAATTGAAAAGGAAAATTTGATTAAGTGTTGGGTGGATAGACGATTGTGGAGCGTTTATATGGTTGGACCAACATGTGGTTGGGCTGACATGTAGATGAGCCAACACAGTTGGGCCGACATGCGATGAGCCAACATATGGTTGGTCTGATCTGAATGATTGGTACAATATGGTGGAAGTGTGGTCGGCTTAGAGAAGGGTTGAGCTCCTCAAATACGCATGGCACATGTATATATAATGAAGGCGACTTGGAGAGAAGTCATAACCAATCATCTAAGTGAAGAAAGCAATCCATCTACAGAAGGTGAGAAAACAAGGAAAGGATAAGGCAAGGGCGTAGGTGGACAAAAGGTAGAGCTAAGGGTCGAAGCAGCCGCAATTCTTTAAAATTGAATGACCATAGGTTGGTGGGCACTTTGAGATGGCCTGGGTGAGTGCACATGACCCAATGTGCATAGTTGGGCACAGATGGGCACGACAAACTAGATAGGCGGGCACACAAAACCCAATGAGCAGACGAGTTCTAGGAAGGCACATTGACATGGAGTGGGCACACGACCCGACATACAAGTTACTATGTAGACGAGCGTGTTGACCCGGACAGGCGGGCGTACATGACCCGAAAGACGAGTTGCAGTAGAGTGGGCGTGATGACACAGCATGGGCGCACACGACTCGATGGACAGACAGGTGAGTTGGGCGTGTGCAGCCACGAGACTTGGGTAGATGAGCTAGGGGCACAGACACGAGTCTTGGGTGACCCGACCCGACCCAGTGGGAAAACCAACATGGTGGGTAGCCGAGTTGTTGTTTGGAGGCATGTTATAGGTGTAACTTATAAAATTTGCTGAAGGGAAATTTGAGATTTCCAAGCAAAGGGAAATTGTATATTATATAATTGTAAAAATATTGAACTGTTATTATTGATTGGGAAAAATCTATATTGGGGATTTTCCCCTCCCATTGAAGAAAAGTGTATTTCTGCTATGCATATGAATGATGATATGATGAATATGTGAATGTTTATTTCCATTGCATTATAATACTTAGTAGAATTGGATGAAAATAACTAAGTGTTGAAAAGTTAGGTGTATTTCGTACTCATAAGTATTGGTGAAAAGAAAGTGGGTAGTAGTGTTTCACCTGCCTATGTGTGGTTGAAAGACTACCGCCAGGATAGTGGCGTGACAACGTCGTTGGCAGGTTGATTCCCCTTGTTGTTGGGTTGGGTGGTGCAGGTTGATTTTATTTATTATTTTTTAATGTGCTTAATAAAATGTATTTATATTATTATTGTTTTATAATTTTCTTTTTATTTTTTTTTCTTTATTTTATAGTTTATTTTTATGTTTTTTTCTTTCTTATGATGCAAATTTTTATTTGATTTTTTTAATATTTTATTGTTAGTAGCAATATTTAAACTGTGCATACTTAAGCATTAAAAAATTTTTAAACTGTAAAAATATGTCTTTAAAAAAATGATCGTTTTCAAAATCTGCATGAAATCACAACAATTAATTTTTTTTTATCCATACTTAATATATCATAAAATTTAAAGTGTCAAAAACAAGGGCTACATAGTAGCTAAAGGCAAAAATTTCTCATAAAAATAAAGCAACTAATAAAATGTTGTATTGTTGAATGTCATTACCAAAAATTAAGAAATGACATGTTTATATATATATAATCTATTAAAATATGTTTTTAACATAATAATAAGTGATTTTAAATTGAAAACATGGAGAAAAAGCTATAATTCATGAAGGGGAAAAAAATCAAAAAGTTAAATAATGTGGAAATAAAACTAAAAACTAAAAATTAGTAACTAACAAAAATGGAAGTTACTAAAGAGCCCATAATAAGACCTCAACAAATCACCTTACAAATAATTAAATTTAAATAATAATAAAAATAGCAAAAATTGAGTTCTCAATGTTAAACTATGAATAAAAGACATAAATTTTTAGTCAAAGACAAACTAATAAGTAGTCAAAGTAAAACTAAATGTGCAATACCATGCCTATGGCAGGTATAATAAACCCCCCCAAATAAAAGGGGTTGATGTTGCATCAACACTTTTCAAAATTGATATGAAATTCACTAACATTTAAAAAAAAATGTGCAAAGAAAATTTAAAGTATCAAAAATATGCTAAAAAAGAAGTTGTATTCTGAATCAACACTTTTCAAACTTGGATGATTGTTTTATACCTCTAAAAAAGTGAGAACTCGACTTAGTTCTCATTTTATAGGTTATTGTGTTATGGTTTCTAAAAGGAAGAAAGAGCCAGTTTGCAATGACACGTACAATTCACTTGCCCCTTGAGATTAAAAAATAAAATAAAAATCCATTAGTCAATTGTGTATCAATGGTATTTAATTTTTCTTTGTAAAAAATAGTGGTATTTGAATTTATCTCTTGATGAAAAATAAAACAATAGGATTTGGACTACCAGATTGGGAAACGGTACATGCATTCCTAAGTGTTTGATTTCAGAGAGGTAGTTTATTTATGTGCATGACATTTCAATTCAAAGACTGGAGCTAGTAAGCTTGGAATGAAAAAAAAACCCAACCCTTCTAACTCTAAAGGCATTAATTTTAGAAAACTACTCAAGCTGTCGAAACCAACCAAATTACTCAAGTTATCTAAAATTGATACCTTCTTGGATTCTCAAGTTAATGGAACGAACATAGTCCAGGGGTTCATGTTGTAATCTATACAAATTCCATTTGATATTTCTTTTCTGGATATTTAAATATTTGTTGAACCTTATAGATATTTTTTCTCATATAATAAGGCGAGAAGATACCTCAAACTTCCCTAAGTTAGTTCTCTATGCATTGCATTATTCTTTCAAAAGAGACATCTTTTTTATTGAGGAAACCTTATTTTCAGTGAAATATCCTTCCAACTAGATAACCTATCTAAAACCCATATATTTTTCATCACGACCTACTTAGTAATAGCCCTAGTCTCATGTCATAACTTCCACATCCTTCCTCACAAGAATAATTTGAATCTAGACACAAAACTAGCATAGTTCTAGTACCCAATGTTATGGAAACATAAGGCCCCTTTACATTTTTTTAAGTGCAAGACTCCTTTTTCAAAGAAAGTTGACGTATGGTGATTAGGTGAGAGCTCGACAAAATTTCAATTGAAGCACAAGATTTCCTATGGGTAAAAGGAATACATGAGAAAAATGAAGAAAACACCCTGGCCTATGGATTCTAGAAGAAACCCTTATTGTTGGCAAAATTTGTGTTGGATAAATACTTTGTTGCCAAATTATGTAGGTAGTACCATCCATGGTTCTTGTTCGAAATAAATAAAAAGAAACAATTAATTTCCTTGTCTTTTACTGTGGGAGAAGTAATTGTGAGAAACACAACCCATCTAGCTAAGGTTTTTGAATCCTTAAATCCTTTAAATTTAACTTAAGCTAAGGCCATTCAAGGATTTGACCCAAAAGGTATCTTTTAAAAAAAACTAGCCATAGTCATATATGGAAATCTATTTAGAGAATTACTGAGGACAATGATAAAATCAGATTTTCTCATCAAGTGAAAAGAAATGTCTACCCTTGTTGAAGATCTTTTTATAAAAACCAACACTAGATTGGGAGGAAAAAACAAGGAAAGAGGTAGAAAGCCTACAAATGACACACCAAATTCGACACCTCAGGCTCACCTAAGTTTGTCTTCAAGCTATTGAAGGAAGGATACTAGTGTGATTGGGAAAAAAAATAATGATAGGCCCTCAGGTGGAGAATATAGGGAGGAGCCACCTCCCCATGTGATCCTAGAAAAATCACATACAGTCGATTATTCAAAGACTAATAATTCTAAGGAAGCTCAACCTAAAGAGGATCACATTGACAGGAAGTCAACAACACCATGCTGCTTCACTGGGTTTTAGCTTGCATAGCTGAAACCCAAAGAATAATTAAAGAAATTACATAGGAGTTAGTCACCTTTGATGACCACTCCCTAACCATGCATGCTATGAAAGAGCCAACAAAATGCCGTAGATGGAAAAGGTAAATATTCAAAATAAAAGGGTTAATATTTGGTTAAATATGGAAGTTGAAATTTTTGAAGTAGGAGTTATTGGACTCCTAAAGTTGCCCCAAATTATTGGTGAAGCCTTGGCACACTTTGTTACAAAACATAAAGCAAAGAATATGAGATTGAAGAAAAGAATAAATGAGTTTGAAGAGGCTCTCAATCTGACTCCTCTATTCATGAGCCCTTTGGCTATCGAAGTGCCTGAGGCAATGTCAACTACAATGGATACACCCCATCAAGTATGAAAAGAGTCACACCTTTAACTTGAAGTTGGTCTTATATTGTAACTAATATCAGCAAAAGAATGAAAATTATTGAAGAAATATGGGAAGTTTCCTTATGCTTGAGAAATTTATCATAAAGAATTCTCTCATTCATTTGGTATCTAAAAAGAGATCTTAAAAATGATAAACAATTTGTCGATAATGAATTATTAAATTTTGTACATAAATGTAGATCACTTAGTGAAATTAAAAAAAAACAAAAAAAATATCTGAGGGCCTAAGAGAATTAAGAAGATCGAAGCTAATTGGCTTGCTAGGATCAAAATGTTAATGGAGGTTATTGTTAATTGTTCGAGTATTGTAGATAAAAGAGAAAGTGTTTTTATTAAGGCTATTAAATTTATCAAGGACCTCCAGGGCCCACGAATTATTATAGACTCTATGTTGATCACAAAAAATATATTAAAAGGAGAGTTATAGGTTATCATGACATCAACAGATTTTGAATTTGATAATTTAATAGATTTCCTTGAAGCGTGAATTAAGAAATGGTTAGTCACATTTGTCAATAACAATGAGATTCAATCAAATATAATTTAACAACTACGATTGGATGCCTAAGACATCGAGGATGAAATTTTTGATATACATGTCAAATAGGATATAACAGTTCCTCCAATGAAAGAGTACATCAAAGAATGGTTGAAGAAATCATTGCAGGAAATCATTAATCCTCAATAACTGTCAAACAATTAGATTAACATTCGTCATTTTCAACCATATAAATAAACATTTGTTCAACATGAAAGACAAATAGGTCCTTCCATATCATTTTGTGAGTATTATAATTCTTTCAAGAAATCCCCCTCCTTCCTAGCCTTTGTTCATCCAACTTTCTTGATTGTTCTATATGTCATGTAAGTCGATCCCTCACTACAATGATCTCTTTCTTCCATGCACCTTTAATATTTATTGTTCCATGGGAGCCAAACCCCAATCCATGTGGGACAAATTCATTTAATTTTACAATTTTAAGTATTAGGATTTTGAAGAGTGCTTTAGGAACTTGACTTCTCCAAATAACTTTGAATTTGTAAAACTATTTTTTGACTGTCGCAGAGAGCTCCCTTTTGGGAAAAAACTTCAATTGTGACTCTGAGACTTGTTTTAAAGAAGTATGAATCTCATGGATATTTTCCTATGCCATTTATGAATTAGATGAAAGGAATTATTTTATAGATCTCTGAATGTATGAACCATTATGTGTTTATCTTTGTCTATTTTCTTGCTTCACTGATGCTTACTTCACAATGATGAATGTAATCGACATCACAAATTAAAATTTGTATATTTATTTTTGCTATGAGTTATTTGAATCACATGATCTAGGTGGATACTGGTGGCTACCTGCCTATTCCACTTGGACCCCCAACACTGTTTCTTTCAATTTCCTTAATTGTAGCACACTTTACTATTTTTGGCATTTTTTTGGGTCGTAAACATTGGAGCCGTTTTGAGGCCTAAACAACGTTTTTTTGGAAAATTGGTAGGAAAGTAGATTTCAGCATGAGTCTGCAATCAAAAGTGGTTTTCCTTATATAGATATTTATAATAAGGTATTGTATGCATCAAACAAAGAACGCATGCCAAAGTTAAGACCGTGGAAAGTTGATGTACCAACTAACCCCAATGGGGCCCACAAACTTTTGGTGCTTCATGTCCTAGGGTTAGGTTTTTAGATGTTTATGGTTTTTCGTTGTTTCTCAATAATAAAAATTCCTTCAAGCCTAATTGTAACATAGTTCAGAAGGCATGTATCTATCACATCTCTTCAAAGAGATAAGCTACCATCGCTCGATCAAGTTTGTTTCCATTTTGCATGTAAATAGTTTTCACTATTTGTTATTAATTAATTACAGTTCAATTTTTGTTGTAGCTCTGTGTTTCTGTTTAATTGTGTATTTCATTACGTTCCTACATAAATCAATATCAATGGTCTCAGAGTGGTTTTTTCTTTCTATGTCTTTTTGTGCATGCTTCCAATGAGGTCGTGGTATAAGGAGTTGGGACTTGAATTGGTTGAGCACTTGCAAGACTATCCCCACCAACATTGATAGCCTCCCATGGAGGAAGAAATGAAAGACAAGCGAGTAGGAGATCTTATCAAATTGCTACACCAAGATGCCCTCGAGCGAAAAAGGAATGAGATGATAGATAATTTTTTTCCATATCCTTTTGTGGATGCCAATAGGTGACACAACTTCATCCAACCATCACTTCGAAGGCACCACCTCCTTCAAGGTACAAGTTAATTCTAAAATTCCTATATTTGAAGGCCAAATAGACAAATGTCATAGATAAATGGTTAAATGTGCTGGAAGGATATTTTTCAATTCATGATTTTTCCAATAGGGGAAATATTACTTTTGCACTCCTCAAAGTCGCCCCCACGTTAAGGACTGGTGGGAAACCTACTGTGAGCAGAAGGGAGAGAGGGAACCCTCACTATTTTCACTTGCACCTACTTGGAATTCCTTTGGAGATGTTATCAAGGAAAAATATTACCCTATCAGAATCTATGAAGATAAGTACATAAAATGGACCACAATGCGGTAGGGAAGAGACCAAGACATGTCAGAGTTCACAAATATTTTTCATACCCTTTGCATGAAGTTGGGTATCAAGGATTTTGATGGACATCTTGTACTCAAGTATCGCAACTATCTACACAAAGACATTTAGGACGAGATGGATTTATTGGAAATATTCTTGCACAAATTTAAACAGAAGAAGTGTGACTTTGGATCTGCAAATCCGAAGTAGGGAAAAGGCACCCCTAAACCCCAGAAAAAGGAAAAAGGTAATGCGGGGTGACCTAGGACAGCCCATCAAATCCGCAAGAAAATAATAACACCATGAAGACGAAGAAGGACACAGGAAAGTGGTGTGAGTTCCATAAGATCCCCACTCACAACACAAGTGAGTTTCGTGCCAAGAAGTCACTAGTGGTTGAGCTAAAGGCTTCAGATTCATATGCATGTTCTGACAGTGAGTCAAAACCTAACAAGGGGAATGAAAAATGGAAGCATATTATTGATGCGGAGTGCAACACCACCATTTCCACCACCAAAGTTTAGAAGATTGAGCCTGCAGGTCAAAAGGAAGGGGAGTGTCTCTTCTACTCATAGATGTGGATGAGGGGGTTTCCACTATAGTTCATTGTTGGCAGCAGGAGCCAAAAGAACCTCATATTAGTATAGGTCGTTAAGTGGTTGGACCTACTGACCACACTACACCCATAACCATACATGATCTTGCGGCTCCACCAAGGATGATTTCTCTACGTCAGCTAACTGTGTCACCTTCCCTACAACATCAAGCTCTGCACAAATGAAGTACTATGTGATGTTGCTCTTCTTGAAGTTTGCGATGTGTTATTAAGTCAACCATACTTGTGGAAGTGTCATGTTGTGTATGAGTCTAGGCCTCACACTATTATTATTACTTTTGGAAATAAGTTATATAGGATACTAGAGGTAGCCCCACCTACCATCATCTCTTTGATCTCTACTAAGAAATGCAGTAAGATCATCTCTCAGACTGAGAACTTTTTTTTTCTTTCTTATTTGCTCTCAAAGTAAGGGGAAGATCGTGGCCACATCTATGGCCCCTAGGAAGGGTTCCTCCATGTTACACTGAAATTTGTCACCATGACTATCTGTAGTTAATATGGCTCCATCAATAGTCATATTATCCTCCTTATCAAGCCTTATACCTCTGCTCTCCATGTCAAACTTCAAAAAGAGAGAAAGTCATTAAAAAACATGTTTATCTCTGGGTACGCAGGTTCTCTCTACCTTGCTTGCGTGTACGCATCCCAAGCTCATTGTACCTGCATACTTGTACTCTTTGTAATTCAAGGGATGGGTGCGTACTCCTGTAAAAGTCAAAAGGCGCGAGTTTCATCTTAAAAAAGTTACTTGTGGTCATTTCTAGAGCATTCTAGAAGATTGTTTGACGTGTATTGAGCGCCTCCAGATGGTTCATGCATCCCTATGATAGAGGAACTTATCCCATCAAGAGAGGACCTACCCCACCCAAAAGAGGGAGTATCCCATTGATGTTGGAACTGAATAACTTCCTCTAGAACACTATAAATACAAGCCTTGGTTCAGAGGAGGGGAGGTTGAAAGCTGAACATTCGAAAGGGTAGATAATGTTGGAATTAGGACTTCCATTGTAAGCTTGTGAGGAGAGATTACCATCCTTTCTTGTTTCATTTGGAAGTGGGTGAGCTTGTCAAAGTAGAGGAAAACTCTTGCTGGACCCTGGGAGGAACTTGCAAAAGACCAAGGCTCAGGTTGTAATGGTTTCTTTTTTGTTTCCTTAATACAAATAAGTCCATTCTTCTCAATGATTTGTTGTTAGTGAATTGTTTCATATACTCCTTGGTCTATATGTTGAATATGTTTTGTTTTATGGAATATTCAGGTGTTATGTAATCGTTTGATTGTTAGTGTATGCAAGCTTCAAAGTGAAGGAGGAGCTCATTTGGATCAGCGAGGCTAGACTGCTACAACAAGCGTTGGAATTGAGGTAGGATCGAAAAACACTTGGTTTCTCATAGAATAATGTATGTTTAGGGAAGGATTGTTCTTAATTGTCTTGTTTGTCACTAGAGAGTCTTAGACTCCTAGGGAGGTTAGTTTTGTCCGCAAAAATAACTCTTTCCGCATGACAAGGACACAGGTTCTCTTCTCAGCACACAAATAGATATGTAAATTTAGTTTCTCACCCTCAAATATCAGTCTCTATGACTGCATATATCCTATTTGCAAGAGAATTTAAAAAGAAACATGGAGGAGGTTTTTGATGTAGAAAAACTGGGGAACTTAGTGAAATATGCAGGAAAACTTTCACATTTGTTCAATACACAGGCAGAATTTCTCCTCTTGGTTTTCAAACTGATACCATTCAATTCACCATTTTGCATAAACAAGTTATGCACGAGCTTCAAATTCAACGAAAATTCTAGGTTTCCCTCCCCCGCAGAGTTGTTCCACCTTTCCTGTATAACCCTTCCTGTAGAAGGCTCCCGGTTCTTGTAGAATGAAACTGTGCTGTCGATAGAGCCTGATAAGTAGGAGATTTTCAAAAACAGGCAGAAAAACTAGTGGAGGATGACTGGTTAATAGTTTTTGGAAGCAGTGGATGAGTACTCTAGTCGAGGACGTTGTAAGTGCAGAATGAACAGAAGGTGGTGCATCTTTAATCTACGGCATGATTCGTGGTGAGGGGATGAGGTGGCCGGACCAGACTATTGATCTGACGTCACAGCCACAATGTTTCTACATGTTTCTAACTGCCATCACCTCTTCTCTGCCATTATCCACCACCACCACTACCAGTCCCGACAATTTCTCCCTGAATGGACACTCCACACGTGATGGCTGCACATCTCATCGGCAATTTTGAATGTAACAGGGCTTGTTTGGATCCTACAAGGATATGTAACTAGCCGAGGGTGGCCAGTTGACTGGCCACCGATTCCACTCGATCTGAACTATTCCCATAGGTATGCAGCTTTTATAATATGATTTATGCAATTGACGAATGAGTTTAGGCACTTACCTGCATGGTCATGGTCGTGTTATGCAGATTTCGGGTTTTGGAACCCATTCCTTCGGGTTTTTGGGTCGCGTTATGCAGGTTTCAAAGTGAAGGAGGAGCTCATCCGAATCAGCGAGGCTGGACTGCTACAACGAGCGTTGGACTTGAGGTAGGATCGAAAAACACTTGGTTTCCCATAGAATAATGTATGTTTAGGGAAGGATTGTTCTTAATTGTCTTGTTTGTCACTAGAGAGTCTTAGACTCCTAGGGAGGTTAGTTTTGTCCGCAAAAATAACTCTTTCCGCATGACAAATTGGCAACTCCACTAGGGAATCCATTGATGTGTTTGATTTTTCCTTTGAGTATTACTTTGATCTGAAAAGAGTCTTGTTTCTTTTGTTTTTTGATTGATTGACTGTGTTTTTGGGTGGGTTAGCTTAGAGTCGAGTTAGAATTTAGTTTTTCTTCATTTTGCAGTAGTACGCACCCTCTGAGTTAGAAACAGTGCGTACCTATACGCACTGTATCTTTGTACACAGAGCGTGCACGCACCTGGTTCAACAGGCTGCCTGTGTACCCTGTTAAAATTGAGAAAATTCCAATTTTATCCATTTTTCCCTTTAGATTTTGTTTTTCCTAGTCTTTACTGCCCAGATCCACTGGTTGTCTGTCAAAAATCTTCACCTGCACTTGTCCCATTAGTGTCGAAAGTTTTAGTGAAATTCATTGAAGTTTAGCATTAGGGTTTTGATTTTTGTATTGGTCCTGTAGTGACTTTGGATTTAGAAGTTGCAAAGCCTTAGATATCTCTAGTTTTGTCAGTCTTCTTAGGAGTCAGACCAGTCGTAAAGTCTACCCGCGTGAGAAACCTACCTTTGTGTTGCCTCTTTGCAAAATTTCAATATAGCTTGTTCATTTAAAGTTGTGAATTTCATTTTCAAAAAGAACAGAAAGAGATTGAGTTTTTGTTTTGATTAGTTTGTGATTCTGCATAAACTAGTCCTTGGACTGATTGTTGCCAAGTAAAACATCCCGGAATCATCTTAGTAGGCTTTTTACTTCTTAGATTTACTTGTTAGGGAAAGTTAGATAAATTTCCTTTGATTTGCTTTTTGAGTGAATTTTCATAGATTTTCATAGATCTTGGAATTGCTTTGATTAGATTAGTTTTACATGCTTTATTAAATAGGAAAATATAAAAGATCTCCTTTGCAAAGTTTGCTTTAGAGTAGCATTTGAAGTCTTGAAAGAGAAAGGAATTTTTCATGAAGTAATGAGTGGTCATGTTTTGTGCGCTTTGAAAAGATAAAGAGATTGTTTCTTTGATTGTCTATTAAG
Source organism: Pinus taeda (assembly GCA_000404065.3). Classification (NCBI taxonomy): domain Eukaryota; kingdom Viridiplantae; phylum Streptophyta; class Pinopsida; order Pinales; family Pinaceae; genus Pinus; species Pinus taeda. Next base: position 55,892 of record APFE031086079.1, on the reverse strand, counting down.
AAAGTTGTTTTTATCAAAAGATTGCATTCTCTCAACTCTCTTAATTAGAAAATTCATTGAAAAGAAAAATAGTGTAAATCATATTAGGTGCATCTTTTTAGAGAATTGGAGTCGAGTCTATACACCATCAAGTTTCATCTCCATCACCTTTGTCTTAAAGAACAGCCATTAAAATCAACGCTTAAAGTAAAA